>CAUYQV010080827.1:0-78387 GCA_963574575.1 Galagoides demidoff
TCCCTGATATCCTATGACATTCCCCCATTTTGAAAAATCTTGAATTTAGCCTTAGGGTTGTAGGGGCATGACACTAAAGAGCCTGGTGTCCCTGCCATCAGGTCATGCAGAGGCCATTTGCCCGATCAGTGCAGGAGAGGATGGGGGATGGAACTGTGGAGACAGGCAGGGGATGTGCCAGTCTCCCTGCTCTAGGCAGAGCGTCTGTGTCCTGGGAGGCTGTCAAAGGACTGTTCCTTCTCAGTGCCCCAGGGAAGCAGGGCTGGCTGAGGCCCCAAGGGGCAGGGGCATGGCCTCTGAAGAGCTTGAGGCAGACTGGACACTCAGTCATTAACTGCCCCGGCCTGCCTCCTTCTGGGAGGCTGTGAGAAGGTCACCCTTGCACCCTGTGCTGGGCTGTAGAGCAGGGGTGACAACACTGGACTCCCAGATGGCCTGGCATATGGTGAACGGACCTGTGTGCAGCCGCTGCTAATTGTGGTGAAGACATTCAAAGGCACACTCCGGACCCACACCTATCTCTTGCACACACAAGACCCCATTTCACTGATGTGTAAGCAGAACCTAAGAAGCCACTTGCCATGGCTGCTGTCCTCTATGAGGGATGATTGTGACAGTTCAACCCCCAAAGCTCGTTACTGACCCCACTCATCCCGGAAATGGAGCTTGTTACTAACCGGACTGGTCCAGGAAATGGCTGGCCACAGAAAACCTTCCCCATCCCAATCCTTTCTCATATGAAATATCCCCAAAGTACTCGCCTGTCCCCTTGGATTCAGACAAGGATGGCCAAGTATACCTGAATTAGAATGTCCCCCTGCCAAAAATTCCACCTAAATATAGCTCTTGCTAACCTGAGACTGTCTCAGTGTTTGTTCTTTTTTCTCTATAAATAAAATTGACTTTGAAACACTTGAACCTCCTGCTGAAATGAAAGCAAGGGCAGCCTGGTCCCCACCACAAGTTTAAGAACAAACAGCTTTTATTCATGTTGTCTTGGATCCAGTTCTGTCCTAGAAGAGGCTGTGAGAGGCAGAGCCTCTGCTCTGAGCACCCGCAGTCCCTCAGCATGGATGTCTAGGATCAGAGACCCACAGTCAACAAGGGCATGAGTAAGGCCTCCCAAAAGCCTGTTTTATGGAATTTAACTCTGCATTTCACAAAGTAATTTGATAAAAGGACCCCCCAGTATTCCTCCTGGTCCCAAGTCTGAGAGTAGTGTGCCGTGTACTAGCAGATCAGTGCTCTGTCTTTCCCACTGAATTATGAGGTGGGAGCCACACAGCACACCCATGTGGTCATCCCAGCAGGTTCATTGGGCACATGGCAGATGGCAAAGGCATCATTTCCCAGGCCATGGGGCTGCTGCCATGTGGACCTCCACCTGATTCCATCACCTGCCTGGGCCAGGGCGGCTGGGAAGACAGGAGGCCTCAGGCAAACCCAGACTGTGCCCCCAGCCAAGTGTGTTTGTTTCCCAAACCTCACCTCATCTTGCACCCCAAGAGCCTTCAGTTACGTTTAAGGTCATATTGCCAGAAAGGTGAGGAGCTGGGATGAACCCGTGTCTGACACCAGCTGGGGCAGAGATGTCTGTCTGCCTGTCTTTGTTCCTTTTCAGCATCATATGACTTACGTTAGACTGACGTAGAGGCCGTACAAGGCACAGCATAGAATTTTAGAAGTGTATGTGACATAGATCTTACTTTGTAGGTAAAAATTAGAAATGTATGATCTCCGATGTGACTTTGAGAAAAGAAAGGGTCATAAAGAGGGTCATCATAGGCTCAAGATGAGGACTAAATAAGATGATGGGGTACTCCAGCACTGCGGTTCCTGGCTGCAGACTGGTACTGGCCCATGGCCTGTTAGGAACTGGGCCACATAGCAGGAGCTGAGCAGTGAGCAAGTGAAGCTTCATCTGTATTTACAGCCGCTCCGCTGGTCACCACCTGAGCTCCCTCCTGTCAGATCAGAGTCAGCATAGAGTCTGATGAGAGCGTGAACCTCACTGTGAACTGTGCATGTGAGAGATCTGGGCTGTGTGTCCCTTACGAGAATCTAGGCAAGGCCTGATGATCGGAGGTGGAGCTGAGGTGGTGATGTGAGCACTGGGGAGTGGCTATAAATACAGGATGGGACTGTCTAGTTGCAGGAAAACAAGCTCAGGGCTCCCACTGATTCTGCATCATGGTAAGGTGTATGATTATTTCACTCTATATTTCAATGTAATAATATTAGAAATCTACAATAAATGTAATATGCCTGTGTTATTCCCACCCCCACCCAGCCCTGGTCTGTGGAAAACTTTTCTTCCATGAAAGCCTTTTGCCAAAAAGGTTGGGGACCTCTGCCCTAGCACAGTGTTTCATAAACTTCCCATGGAGATCACCTATTTGCTCACTCGCTGAAGAGCCAGCACCTTCACTTTACAGGTGGAAAAAGCCCAGAGGAAGGTGCTACCTTGAGGCTGGTGGGAGTAGAGGGGAAGCAGCAAGTCCCAGGATCTTCTGACTAGAATGGAGGTGGGGGACCCTGGAGGGCCCATTTCTAAGTCACCTCCCAGGTGCTCTCCAGAGATGTGTGTGGAGCAGAAGGGGGTGAGGCACGTGGCCCAGGAGTCCCCCTCCTGACTGATACGTGTGTCTGTATGATTCCCTAGAATGAATTTTGTCCTAGCTAAAATTAAAAAGTAAATGAATAAATACCCGTCCTACCACCAGGAGTGATTTTGCCTCCTAGGGGACATCTGGCAATAAGTAAATAAGACACTTGCTTGTCACTGTTGGTGTCCACGGATGCTGCTGAAGTCTGGGGCGCTCTGTAGCACAGGCCCATCCAGCCCTAAGTTCTCCTGCAGAGGTTGAGAACCTTGCTGGGGCTCAACCCTGCGCTTTCCATGCTGTACACAGCCCAGAACAGAGTTATGGAGGGCGTGGCCCAGAGCTGCCCATGCTCACTGTCAGGTGCAAGCAGGTCACCCGCAGATCTGGGGTGGAGCCTGGGACTCTACGTTCATTACCCTCCCCAAGTGCTGTGCAGGGCAGGCTGGAGGACCATGTTTTCAGTAGCAAAGTCTTAGCCACAACTTCCTTCCCTTCCTGGGACTTTGTCTACAGCACTAGCATCCTGAGAGCCTGTGTAGCATCACACTTACCCTTTATTAATCGCTCTTCTTTTTCTCTGGTTCCAGGGTTCCCCGGGCCTGCCCGGCCCCCCTGGGAGAGATGGCAGCAAAGGCATGCGAGTGAGTTCTGTTTCTACTGCACCAGGCGACACCTCCTGGTCAGAGCCCTTGTGTCCTCCAGTGTGGTGGCTATTGCCAGGGCCAGGCCTTTGCTGGGGCTTATCTTTACCAGGATGTTCCCAGATCCATGGAGATCAGCCAAGCAGTGTTAACAAGATCACCAGCAGCTCTTTCCACCTGGGCATCTCCTGCCTGTCCCCAGGAGTGCTTTTCTCACTCAGCTGACCAGCAGGTCTGCATGGTGGTTTGCTCCCCCCATGCCTGGACTTAGAACTGGCCTCAGGGAAGTGAAGGGCTCAGTGAAATACCCAGTTTGTAGCTACAGGAGTCAGGTGGGCCCCAAGCTGTGCCCCATGCCCTGGGGCTTCCTCTTATGTCACCCCGCACTCCAGCTCTGCATCCTACCTACCTCTGAGTTGGCACGTGCCCCAGCAACCTGGGCAAAGAGTCTTCTCAGCTCAATGGGCCAATCTGCTCTTCACCATGAACCCAAACAGAAATTGTCCTGGCTTCTGGCCCCTTCACTGTTTCCAGCTGTGTGTGATCAGGCCTCTGCATGGGAGCCTGACCTGTGAGCACCCCACTAGTCCATAGTGGTAGCCCTTTGGGACAGGATGTCTCAGGACCTGAGCCCAGGAGAGAGAAGGGAGTTCTGTGACCCTGAAGAACACCCCTCTTGCCCCATCGGAGGGCACAAACACTTCTCCATGGAGACACCCATCACCATGATTCCAATTCCCATGCTTTGTCCCTGCTTGACTGTGTTGACCTCCAGTGACAGGAGCAAGCTGAGACCTTACAGGCTTCTTTGCTTGAGAGGGGACCTGGGCCCTCATCACTGGAGGTTGGTCACCTTGTTTCTGGGACAAGCTCTGGGCCACAGGAAATGGTTGGCCCAGGTAGGTGGCTTCAGGGTGCTCTGATATGCCTTGGCCCCTGTTGTACCAGGCCATGACCATGTGCTGTTCTGTGTGTCCAGGGCGAGCCAGGAGAGCTGGGAGAGCCGGGGCTGCCTGGCGAGGTGGGCATGCGGGTAAGTGTCCGGGGAGCCTGGACTTCCGACATTCCCAGTGGCCTTAGGTGTAGTGGAGACACTCAGATGGCACCCTGCCCCCCCCTCACATGCCTGTGTGCACGTGTGTGTGTCTGTCCATCCACACGTGCATGGCTTTTCCTAAATTCTCCTAAACATGGGTCCTATCCTACTTGGCCATTTGTGGCTGTCACCTAACAAGTGCTGTAAACATCTTCCCCATCAGCAGATGGGCCCCGCCCATTCTCAGTGCACAGCGTTCCAGGATAGGGGCGTGTTGCATTTGATGTGACTGTTCCCCTATCTATGGCCCTGAAGGTTATTTCTAATTTCATTTGTTTCCCACAAAATCACTGTACCAAAACTGTGAATGTGTGCATGCACGTGTGCAGGGCCTGCGTGTGTGTTTCCTTGGGTACTGCGCTTTGATATGCTTTTATTGTGGTAGGATGGTTCACACAAATTGAGATATCACTGGCTGAAGAAACGTATGTTTTTATCTTAGTAGGTTTTAATGGGCATTTGCAGATGGGTTGTTCAAAGATTCCAGCCATTCACTGTCTAGGAGCAGAAAAGCCTCCGGGCTCTGCGCACCTGTCGGGCTCTTTGTTAGGTCTCATGCAGGCTGTGCTGACCCTGTGGCGAAGTGTGAGGCAGGAGTCAGCTGTCATGTCACAGATGCTGTGAACACGTCCGGTCCAGATGGAGGACGGCTGAGGGACTCTGGGCGAGTGGAAATGGGAAATGCTGCATTTGGCCTCCTGACATCTGGGAGGCACATGCTGATACCGAGAGTGTCCAGGATGAACTAGGGCTCCGGCAGGCAGCAGGTGGCACGTGGTACAAACTCTCAGAAGGGAGGGAAACAGAGGCCCGGAGGTGTCTGCTGGCGAGAGGCCATTGCAGCACGGGCAGCTGCTGGCTGGGTGAGTAGGGTAGGTCCTGTCCTGAAACGTGGTCAGTAGCTGAGCAGTATGTCCACACTTGCCTTTTCTCTCTGTCCCCAAACCACTTCATTGTGAATGCTCTTCTGCAGGGGCCCCAAGGACCACCTGGACTGCCTGGACCTCCCGGACACGTTGGAGCTCCTGTAAGTGAAGTGCTGGCCTGGGCGGGGGTCTGCCCTTCTCCAGCCTCCCTGGCAAGCTGCATCTGGCTTTTCAGGACCCCATGCTGCACCTGTCGATGCCAATCAAGTGTTGGCCTCTCTTCTCTTAGGCCAGAAATCCTTAGATGTTTCGGTACTTAAGAATTCCCTGGAGAGCAAGTTTCAGGGCATATTACGTGAACTCATTTTCCAGATACTGAAGTGAGGTCCCAGAAAACTGCATTTTAATCAGCACCCTGGGAGTTCCTGACACTTTTTCTAAAGAAACCATTTTACCAACCTGTTCTGTTTTCTGCTCCTGGAAAAGGAATGAAGTCTGTTGAACTCCCAGCCCCTGTCCCCACACGGGACAGTGTGTTCAGTGTGTCATGTGACAGACAGGTGCTCAGTGTGTCCAGTGAATGAAAGGATGAATGAGCAGAGGGGCCATAAGGAGCAAAGGGGCCTGTTGGACATCTATCCTGTTCTTGATTCTTATTGCAAAAGATTTGAGATTATCTCCAAAGGAAAGGTACAGTGTAAACAGTAATTTTCAGACAAAGCAGCTTACCTTGCTTTGGGGGCTTTCAGGTTCTCTGACCCCTATGTATGGCCAGAATAGTTAGATGGAGTTGAAATAGCAGGGATGTCCAACCTCCCTGCCAGCTGGGGTGGTCCCGCAGACCCCCTGCTCTCTAGGACAGCATCTTGTCCCTAAGGCCCTGTATGTTTCTCTGGTTCAAAGGTGCACGATTATTCCTGGGACCAACAAGCAGGGCAACATCTGCTGCCTTGAGCAGCTCTTCTCTGTGAAAAGGCGAGGAGTTCTCGTAGTCACATAGGACGTATCCCTGCCGTTCCACAGGGCCCTGCACCTGCTCCTGGCCTGGCCCAGGAGGAACTGAGCATCTGTCAGCTGATGCTAATGGCCCCAGCATCTTGCTGTGAAATTTATGCATCTGGAAAGAGCCAGGACCTTCTGCAGCTCAGTGAGGGGCAGTAGCCTTCAGGCAAACCTCTGCAGTATTCCTGGCTAAACAAGCGGTCGACGTAGTCACTCACTAAGTCCTTTATTCATTCAGCAAATGTTTATCAGTGCCCACCATGTGGAGGCTTTTATAGATTTGGGGTTACCGGATTGAAGAGACCGCCCTTCTAGACTTGGGGATACCAGATTGAAGGGACTGACTCGTGGGGCTTGCATTGTACTTGAGGAGGAAGGCATGTGTCATGCAGGGCTGAGTGCTGTCAGAGAGACAAAGTGTGGGGAGATGGGAGAGCAACCTTGGGTCCACGTCCTGGCTGACATTCCCACCATGTCTTCACATACAGAGGCCAGGCCCCAGCACGGGGGCTAGGACCTGCTGTAGAGGGGGGAGGATGGGCACAGGGCTGGGTAAGTGGAGGTAAAGGACATAGATTAAGGGAGTAGAGTCTCTGGGTCAATGTTGGGGCCCCTTCCCGGGATCCATGGTCATGAGTCATCCCAGGCCTCAGGTGACAGTGGGAAGTGACTCTACAGCCTAATTTCTGCCCTTGGCCAGGTGAGCTCAGGAGTAAGGTTGAGTCCTGGTCTGTAGTTGGGAGGAGCTGGAGAATCTAGGCCAGGGGCCAGGCCTCCTGAGCTCACCTCTCACTGAGCAAGTGGCCTGGCCCAGCTGCCCCATCCCAGACCGTGTGGCAGCCACTGGACACCGAGGGAAGGCAGTGATTCTCACTGTACCTGTTCCCTGAATGCTCTGGCCTGCGCTGTAGGTGACTGTTCTTTCTCTTCCTGCAGGGTCTTCAAGGAGAACGAGGTGTAAAGGGGACTCACGGAGAAAAGGTATTTATGGTCCATGCTCGTTGAGCAAAATGACTTTCCATAGACAAGAGGGGAGGGTGCCAGGGCCCATCTACCATATGTTTGTGTTTTGTGTGTGTGTAGCAGGCAAAAGCCGGTGCAGGCAGTGTGTTCATTTCCCACTGGGCTGAGAAGGCCATGGTCTTGGTACCTGGTACCAAAGCATTGGCACCCTTTCTGCCAAGGCAGAGGTGAGAGTGTCCAGACAGGATGGGCTTTGCAAGAGCCCTGGACTAGAGCACTGAAGATCCCAGTTACTGCCACAGAGAACCCATCTCCCTCACTCAGCAAGTTCATGACTTCTCTGCTGTCAAACAAGAGTGAGTTACTGGTGACAGAGGTGACATTGGTGCCCAGCATCTGAATCTCATTCAGAAAATTCTGTAAACTGAATGGTGCTCTCGCACTTAGCTGTAGATTGCCATAGTGACCATATCTGGGAGGTTCTGGTCCGTGTTCCTTCATTACCACACAGTCAGGTGGCAGTGAACAAATTCTCAGGTCAGATTCTGCCCTGTGTGCTGATGCCTTGGGCTGTTCAGGCTCCAGCTGGGTGGGAACCAAGCCCTGCAAACCCCACCCAGCTCCTGCATCCCCATGTTGGGTGCTGCTAGGTCCTCTGTCCTGTCTTCCAAGCCCGTTCACTCCTGAGCTCTTCTGGGCCCAGCATAACTGGAGCTGGGCCCTGTTGCCCGAAGCTACATCCCAGACATGTCGTCAGGGGCGACCACGTTCTGTCTTCTTATGGTACATATTTCTCCAGTTTTATGGCAATTTATTTTTCTTTGTTAATTTATTTTTATTTCGATAGTTTTGAAAAATAGTGAAAAACAGCCTGTAATCCGACCATTCTGATACCCCAGCGAGCACTCTGGGACATTTTCTGGAGGCCATAAAGGTCTGCTGTCTTCTTACACAACCACACGGAATATATTCACCTGTGTCTCCTGCTTGTCTTTCCAGTGTGCTAGGCTTTCTCCACCTGGCTGTAGAGTTTTTAGAACTTACTTTAAATGACTACACAATGTTCTGTTGGGTAAATGGACCATAATTCATGTGCCCAGTCCCCTGGTAGTGATCATTTAGGGTTGTTGCCAGTTTTTCAATATTAAAAATGATGTTTTGGTAGACTTTTTTAAACCTATAGCCTTATTTATTTATTTATTTTTGTCAAATTTATGATGATTTCCTTGGGCTGCGTTCCCAGAAGTGAAATTGCTGGTTGGAGAAGGGACACTGTGTGTGGCACTGGCAGCACACGGCCGTGCTGCACTCCAAGGAGCTCTTTGTAATTACGGGGGGCAGGATTAGCATCGCGCCCCGGCTCAGGCTCCAAAACATGGGTTTTGTTTGCTTTGAATATTAAATTTTAATCATTTCAACTTTAATAAGCAAAACCCTTAGCCCCTGGCCATTAGAATTTGCATTTCTTGGTTCTTTAGAGAGTTTTAACAAATTTCCATAGATTTGTTTACCAGTCACATCTGTCTCTGTGGGCCCCTGTGCAGTGAGGGCTGGAAAGTCACACTTTTAATAACTGTAGATCTGAGCACATGGAGGCAGGGCTGGTGAGCAAGGGAGTGAGGGTCTGATTAACATCCCCTATGCACGGGTGAGCAGGGTCTGGAGACCTGGCCCCACAGCGGGGCTGGGCTGTAAGGGAAGAGGTAAGTGGAGGTGCTGTGACCCTGTGGTTTGCTCTGCAGGAGGGCCCAGCATGTTGGGTCCACATACTGGCTGTCCCCTGAGAGTCCAGTTGAGGTGCCCAGGCCTCCAGGCATTCCCCTCAGCTCCCACCGAGTGCCAGTTTCAGGCCAGGTCCGCGGTAGACTGAGGCACAGGCCCTGTCACCAAGGTCTCAAGAGTTTGGTGGGCAAGACCGCCAGACTGGCGTTTAGGAAGCCGGCTGAGACACGGCTTCAGGTGGACAGTGCTTAGTGTAGAGCCAGGCATAGACGTGGCCCCAGCAGGCATTTGCTAAATCAATACACGAATTAGAGTATTGGTAGGCTGGGAATAGACGTCGTCGGCTCTGGGGTGTCACATGGTGGAGCCAGGGTGACTGTCTACTAAGACTCCTGTCTTCACCCTCCCAGGGAGACTGGGCTGCCCCCAGACTTCCAGGTGAAAGCTGGGTGCCCTTACTGGGTGAGCACAGTGTCATAATTGGGCGGGTAGGGACTCCCTGAAGACAGAGGACATGCTTCATCCATCCCCATGTGCTGAGGCCACATCAGGGACCTGAGCATGGCAGGTGTCACCACACGCTTCTGCTTTAACTGGTGAGCTGCTGACATGGAGTCCGCCAGTGCAGCATGTGATTTATTCATCCAGGAGTGACGCTGCGTGTCAGACCCGGGGGGCGGGGGGTGAGCAGCATCTCAGTCCCAGGGCGGAGGTGAGATGTGTGAAGTGCAGGGGGAGGGAGTTTGCACGCGGTGGGAGAGGAAGAGAGGGGTCACTGGGTTCCAGAGGAAGGAGGAGCCAGTCTGGACCAGGCTGGGGGGGCAGGAGGTGCAGAGCCTTCCTGGGGTCTCCTGGAGTTCGGGTGCAATGGCATGTTACCCATGTTACCTCACAAATTCTGATGAAAAAGCAAACAAATGAAAGGCAAACAAAATGCTTTGAGTAATTCTGTTTGACACATCACGGTTGAGAGGGGTTGAAGAGCCGTCAGGGGCCGTGGGATGATCCCGGGAAAAGCAGAACCGGTCTGGTCCCTGCAGGCTGTGCTGTGCTGTCTTCTGGGCGGCAGACACTGGACAGTGTTGCTTCCTGCTACAAGGCCCAGTGTGGGCCCAGCCAGGGGCAGGCGGGGTCAAAGGCAGCTCAGATGAAGGTGACTGCAGCTGTGGCAGGGAGGGAGGGGACCCCAGTGGTGCCACACGCAGGGCGAGGACTTAGGACTTGGGAGTCCAGGGAGCCCTCAGGGAGACGGGACAAGCACACCACGTGTCTCTCTCCTACACTACGTGTGTGTATCAACATTGGGTTTAAAGAATCATTCCAAATTGCATATAAAATCAGCACATTGTACCCCACAAATGCATTGATGTACACAGTTATGATTCAATAATAAGAAAAGAATTTCCTGTAATATTATATCCCAAGTGCTCATAATGATGTCATGATGGTCTTTTAATAATGTCATATTATTTTGAGATAATATGTATTTTGTTTAATGAATCTACAATTTAGATTTTTAATAAATAATGCTTCAGTGAGGAAAGAAAGAAAGAATCATCCAGAGCAGGAAGCCCTGGGAAGAGAGGCACGGCTTTGGGTGGAGCGAGTCTGCCCTCTGCTGTTGGCAATGTGGAACCGCAACAGTGGATGTGGCTGGGAGAGTGCCCAGCTGTCCCTGGCAGGGGACAGGACTCTGATCCTTCCTTTGCTGTTGTCCAAACAGCGGAACAAGGGATGCACTTAGGCGCCTACACACAATTTAGGGAAGAATACATACTGCAATTGTTGTGCATTTTAAATAACATAGTGCCTGTTTCAACACCTGGTTCTCAGAACAGAGCTTATGTCCCTTTAATGTGTATAAATATATACTTGTCCTTTGGTTAAAGGACATGAGAATCATGGATCTTAGCATTCCTGCCTTTTTTCCTTCATGTCTCACCCCATATTGCAACTCAGTGAGGCCACGGAGACCCAGAGGGGTGGGCTCTCTCCCCAGGCAGCTGGTGGTCCAGAGTCAGGATTAGGGCCAGGCCTTTTTCTCCACCCTGGCCCCACTCCTGTCCCGTTTGTGCCCCAGCACGCCCCTCCAAGCCATTCCCCCTTTGACCCGACCTCCCACCCCGTCCCATACACTTGTTTCCCTTCACTAATTCTCACGTGTGCTTTCCACGCTGGTGCTGCTGTGGGCGTTCTAGGTAGATTAGTTCTCTTGCCCTCCCAGCAGCTTGACCAGGTACATATTATGCTTTCTATTTGTAGGCAGGGAAACCGAGTCACAGAGCTGCTGAGGAATTGGTCCAAGAGCCACAGCTTGAGCATGGGAAGCTGGGGGTGGGCCTGGCGCCTGCCTCACTCCCGCCCTGCGGGCCCCTTCACCACCAGCTGTCCATTCACTCTCCGTCTGCACCAGCTGAGCTCTATTCACAGCTGTGCTGCAGTGGCTGGCGTGGAGGTGGCAGAGTCCAGGTGACAGCAGTCTTTCCATGCACAGCCCTTGAGGGGGGCAGGGGGAGCGAGCTCCCAGGGTGCCTCTGCCCATCTTGCCCTCCTGCTCCACTCCCCATCCAGGAGCTATTGGGGCATTTCAGTTTGAGACCCAGCTCTGCGTCCTGCTCCTCTCCTCTCCTCTTGTCTCGCTCCCTGACCCTGGGTCTGTCTGTCTCTCAAACTGTCTTGTCTGTTTCTCTCTGTCCCTGTCTAACTGTCTCTCTTTGCCTCTATCTCTTCCTGTCTCTGTATCTCCCTATCTGTCCCTGTCTTGCCCTGATTCTTTCTCTATCTCTGTATTTCTCTGTCTTTATCTCTCCTTGTCTCTCTCTGGTCCTACCTCACTCTCTCTCTCTGACTCTCCTTCTCTCTCTGTCTCTCTCCCTATCTCTCTTTCTCTTTGTCTCTCCCTGTCTCTCTGTCCCTATCTCCCTGTCTCTATCTCTGGCTCTCTCTTTCCCTATCTCCTCCTAAGCTCACTTCTTGTCCTCTTCTGTCTTCTATCCCCTCACCCCCTGCGGACAGCACCCACCTGTCACCCTCCAGTCTTGCCCCTCCTGGACCCCGTCTCTATGAGCTGACTGGCTATGTGGACAGCTGACCTCATGTCCAGCTAGATCCTTCCTGTGTACCTTCAACTGCCCTGAAGTGCAGCTGGGGGAGATCTTGGCTCCAGGCTCCACTCATCTTGGTCTACACAGAAGCCAGGAATGGGGATGTGGGTGCAGGCAGAGCCCTCGGCTTCAGGGTAGAGCTGGGAGCACAGTTGGATGGTACCCTCCCCCAACCCTGGTTTATGAACCCTGTGCATGTGCCAGTGTGACATTTAGGAGGACAGTGGGCTACTGCAGACAAGGTGCACCCTGAGGCCATCCATGTCCTCACCTGTCAGTCGGAGGGTTAGACTCTGGGTCTTGAGATCTGGACCAACTCAACTACTCTGGGACCCTAGGGGGAGCCCAGCCCTCTCCACCAAGGGCTCTGCCCGGCCCCTGTGAGACAGTGGAAATGGATCTAGGGTGAGGAGGGCCATTCTGGGCTGGTGCTGGTACACCCAGCTGGGGTTAAATGGATTCACATTCCTGGCCTGTCTTCTCATCTGTTGTTGGCCCTTGGGCCCACCAACATCACAGACTTTGGAGGGGAAGACATGGTCACAGATGTGGAATCGCTTGGCAGAGACACAGAGCAGAGGTCACTGACCTCACCCTGACTCAAAATCTCATTTCGTGAGAGGCCACAGAGTTAATGTATGACAGTGTTTAAAAACAGAACTGTGCGCATCAGTGCTCCGGGATTGTAAACAATTTCTGGAAGATGGAAAACGTGATGAACGTTATATGGATGCAGGATGGGGGGACAGCTGTAAACCAGGCTGCAGAGCTGGGAGAGCTGCTGGGACAGCCCCAAGGCCATCAAGCTGCAACTTTGGGGAGTGGGCCCTGGGCAGCTGCTGGCGACCCGGATGTGCCACCCTGCACCTGAGTCAGGAGACTGAGTCAGGCCACCCTTCCCCGCGCCCTGTTGGGCTGGGTGGTGGGAGGATCAGTTTGTCCCTAGACTAGGAGAGGGAAACAGTCACCAGCCATCTCTAGAAGGGATAGGAACAGCCACACTGAGAGCTGCTGCTCCCCCTGGTGGAGGCCCACCCTGCGGCCCTGCCACCCCCGCGGTGGGCTGCAGGGGGCAGAGTGGACACGAGCAAGCAGTCACCCAAGGCACACACTGAGCTCAGGTGAGCGGGAAACTCATCTTCAGCCACTTGATGAGAAGTGGTATCCTGAGAGACACTGATGTTAGAAAGAACAACTTGGGAAATAAAGTTATAGAGAAATTAAATTTCAAAATAATTTTTATGTGTACTCTTCTGGTCATTCAATAAATGTCACCTAGGGTCAACCTGGGAGGCACTGGGCTGGGCCCTGGGGACACAGGACGGGGAATGAGCACACCTCACGACCTCACGTGAGTGAGAAGGCTGGCAGGCAGCCATCAGAGTGCACAGACGCTGCGTTAACCACAGAGAGAGAACACGGGGGCATTGGGGGGCAGCTGAGAGGACGCTGGGCTCCTCCTGTCGCAGCAGTGTTGAGGTGTGCCATCTCATCACTCAGCCATAGCATGTTTTGAAGAGGGGCTGTTCTAGTAAACACAGGGTCTCAGAGATGTGACTGACACGCCCAAGATCCCACAGCTAGTGAGCGACTGGGCCTGGTTCATCTGAGTGTAAGCAGCTGGACGTGCTGGCGAGGGTCACTGTGGACCAGCAACACATTCTCATGTCTGTTCCAGGCTCTGGGAACACACTGAATGTTCACACATCTTTACTGAGTAGATGAAGGAGACATAAAATAGAGCTGTGATGTGTAAACTTCCTTACAAACCTCACTCAGACATTACTCTCTCTGACCCCCAGGGAGACCCAAGAGATGAAGGCTCAGTGTGGCTCATGGAAGCCGATGGCTAGCCTTGGTCACAGATTCGAAAAATGAAAGCAGAGGTCAGATTTGGGGTTTTTTGACCTTTGACCCACGTTCCTTGGGCCACAGCATTGTCCACTGTAAGGGCTGCTGCGTGTGTGACCAGACTCCTGCGTTCAGAGCTGCCCTCCCTTTCCGTGACGGCGACCATGGCGACGTGCAGCTGGCTCCTCCCTGGGGGTCACTTCCTCCTCCTTCATTTCTTCATTCTTCTTCTTTTGTCAGGGGGAGCGAGGCCTGGATGGATTCCCCGGGAAGCCTGGGCAGACAGGAGAGCAGGTAGGTGGGCTGGACCCGGCACAGACGCTGTCGGCCTCAGCACCTGGGCTGCTTCTTGCTCTACTGGAGGCTCCGGGGGCTCAGTGACCAGACCCTGGGGTGTGCAGCCACACCCTGACCCCGCCCAGGCCAAGGGTCCTGGGGCCACACTTTTCAATCCATTTCTCATCCAAAATATGATAAGCCACCATCAACGTAGAGGCCGAGGATGATGTGTACACGTTGTCCACAGAATAAAAGATTAGTGATGACCCTAGTGCTCACTAATAAGGAGCAAAGGGAATAATCAGGATGCTTTGAATTGGGCGGTGATGTGAAGCTGAGGAATTCATGGAGAAAGTCTCAGCATGCTGGTCGGGACCGTCCATACGTCACTTTTTGTCAAGTGGGAAGTGAAGTGTGTGATGATTTATAGAGACATGGGCCCTCTTTGGAAGGGTAAAGAAGAAGCCAGCCTCCATGCTAGGCTTCCCATGGAAGACGTTTTTGGTGGCTGGTGGACTTGACACACTTAAATTTTTTTTTTTTTTTTTTGAGACAGAACCTCAAGCTGTCTCCCTGCGTAGAGTGCTGTGGCATCATAGCTCACAGCAAACTCCAATTGCTGGGCTCAAGCAAGTCTCCTGCCTCTGCCTCCCAAGTAGCTGGGACCATAGCCACCCACCATAATGCCCGGCTATTTTTTTTGGTTGCAGCCGTCATTATTGTTTGGCAGGCCCGGGCTGGATTTGAACCCACTACCTTAGGTATATGTGGCTGGCGCCTTAGCCACTTGAGCCACAGGTGCCGAGCCGACACACTTAAATTTTGAGCCACATTGATGTATGATCTATTCCAAAAGCAACTAAATTTAAATATTTAAAGGGTTAAAAATGAAAATAAAGAAAACCTAAAATCATATATCCATATTAAAGACAATTAGGAAAGCATTTGTAATTTAACAGATCAGTGAATAAATATAAATATTGTCATAGGTAAAATAATTAAAGTATATAAATTAATTGTGTCAATATAAATTAATAATAATCAATTTATTGAGTTAAAATATTAAGTCTAGTTATTAGTTTATATTAATATAAGCCAATTATATTAACTCATTTAAATATTAATATACGCTAAGTTGATAGCTAATCCCATCTGCCAGGAATGATACCTGGATTTCTATCTCTTGTCATTTAACACATTGGAATCTTACTTTTTTATATCTTGCCTTTTCTTCCTCAACATTATATCATACACATGTCACCTTTTTCTTAACTATTCACCAAAGATGTGACTCAAGTGATCTGTGTTCTATGGTGTGACTGCACCACAGCAAATTAACATGTCGCTGTGCGGGGCAGGCTCTGGGCAGCAGAAATACCCACCTGGTGATGTCCAGGAGGGGAGGGGAACGTCACAGTGTTACCAGGGGGCCTGCCATGAGGGTCTGCCATTGTGGGTGCTTAGGGCTGTCAGGTCTTTGCTGTTTTGAGTACAGGGTGCTTGTGTGTCCATCGTGAGCATATCTACGTGTGAGTGTGCAGGATGAATTGTCTAAACAGTCGCTCTGTTGATGGGGTGCAGCTGGCCTGCAGAGCCCAGCGCTCCTGTGCCGAGGCTCTGGTGGGGGTCCCAGAGGCCCCCAGCATCCTGCTCCTGAAAGAGTGCAGGATTCTCAGCTCCCTCTTAGATGCCCTCGGAAGGCTTCCACACAGGACATTGGCGAGCAGGAGGGACATGTCCTCGGGGTCCCCTGTGCCAGCTTTTGGGGGTCTTGGCTTATCTGTGGCAGAATCCAGGCAGCCCTTTCCCTCTTGCCAGTGCTCAGCACCCTAGGGACCTCCAGGGCTCCATGAAGCTGCCTTCTGCAGGCCCTGGGTCCAGGCAGGTGGCAGGTGTCCACTGCTCTGTCTCTCTCAGCCCTCACATCCCTGAGGAAAGAGACCTTTGCTTCTCCTGAATGCATCACACATGGTGGAAGCCCAGCGAGATTCCCAAGGGGGAAATGGAGATGTGGAGCTCAGCTTAGCTGAGGAAGAACTTCTGAGCCGGGAGCACAGCCCAACAGTCTGAGCTCTGAAGGCCCTGCAGGTGCCCTCTGACCTCCTCCTCCAGCCCACTACTGTGTCCCCAGTGCCTGTCCTAACCCACCTTTCCCTTCTTTCCTACAGGGAAGGCCTGGCCCTCCTGGCACCGCAGGGCCCCAGGGACAGAAGGTAAGTACCACACAGGCTGCACACAGCTCTGGACTCTGGACAGGTGCAGGAATGTCCACCTGAACAGGCAGAGGGGCCCAGGCTGCAGTTCTAGGAACAAAGTCTGCTCCAAGTGTGGGGAGTTGGGTGTCAGGAGCTCAGACATTTTTGTTTATCATATTTAATTTTTTTCTACCTCTAGGGATAAAAATCCATTAAAAAGCAAAAAGAATTCCTATTCTAGAATATTCAGATATATTAAAATCTTATGCTACTTAAAATGCTTTTAAGACTCAGGAAGGCTATGAATAAATACAAAAAAATAATCTCATGAAAACGCTTTGTTCTCTTCTTCCTCCTTTTCTTCTCTTGCCTGTAACGTTTTACAGATTCTTTTTATCAGACTATGAGTCTAGGTATTTAATAAACAGAAGCTGTATTTTGTCCTACTGGTCATCCATTCTAGAACATCTTCCAACAAGACTTAACTAACTGCTTAGAGTTTCTGTATCTCCACGGAAATAACTGCATGTAAAATTCTTTGCAAATTGTGAAGCACTTAGGAAGATGCTCACAGGAATAATGACCTTCCTCAGGGTGCAGGTGACAGGGAGGAGCAAGAGAAGGTGTGATGTTTATTGCAGATTGCGGGGGGAGGGAGAGGAGACCAGCCTGTGTCTGAGTACAAGAGGGTGACACTCTTCCAGGTCTGTAGACAGGCCCGCGGAAGGAGCCCCGCAGAGATGGGTGAGACCCCAGCAGCATCACTTCCGCTTGGCACAGCTCCCTGTGGGGCTTAGGTGAAGGTCAGTGTCTGATTCAGGCTAGTTCCCAGCATATGCTCAAAACAAAACAAAAAAAACCTGGCTGCTCTGCCTCTTTGTAGAAGCAGATGGGGCACGTGTTATAAATAAATAAATGGTCCAGGTCAACACAACCTCGGCGTGGGAAAGCAGACTGGAGAATGGCTGTCCTCCGGGCTCACTCACTGTCACTCGGGCTGCAGTCCTAGCTGAGCTAATTACCGCTCCCTCTCCCTCTAAGTATTTTTAGAATCGAGATGTACATTGTTATATTATCCAGGTGTCAGGATTTTAATATGTTCCTGTGGTTGCTTGAGAGGGGCTGCTAAATCCTAAAATAGGTAGTTTTTTTCAAGTCACTTGGGGGGAGTGATCTTGACGTTTGGATGTAGGGGATGAGTCTCCTGCTGCCGTCCTTCCTTGCACTCGCAAGTGTGCGTGCCTGTGTGTGCATGTGCATGTGTGCGTGCCTGTGTGTGCACGCCTTACAAATTCCAGCCTTCCACCTGTTTTATGGATCTACTTTGCCGCTTGCATTTGGGAAACTGCCGAGTCATCACTGGGTCTGCTGAACACAGCAGGAGGGGGAGGGCAAGGCCAAAGGTTGAGGCGTGATGTGGGGGTTTTCTTTGGAATTATTAAGAAACCCAGTGAGGCTCAGGTGATATGATGCCTCTCATCTCATCCCGAGATAGCATCACTGAGACAGATCTTAGATGTTATACAATTTGAGAAAGTCATCGAAGCCACAAAGATGATTTTTGAAACTCTTGCTGCCATTGAGAGATGTCCCCACAAAGGAGGGTTTCTTGTCCAAGGTCCTGCAGTGGATTTGATCCCAGACCCTGGCCAAAGGTTTATCATTTGTGTATCCTTCTGTCTATCCAATGATATGCATATTTGATGATCAAGAAGGCATTTTTTATGCCATAGTACGCGTTTTAGTGGATCGCCTCCGTGGTCGTATTAGTCACCCATGCTGCGTAACAAATCATTCCAATACTTCCCCAGCCCAATCTCAGCTCTGGAAGGGAGGTGCACAAATGGGAAAATATGTGTGAGCTTGATTCAGAGATGAGAGTCAAATGCCAAAACTTTGAGAACATTATGGGATGGATGACCCTAGGCATGCCAATGACAGGTGTAATGGAGCACAGAGCAGGACCTGGTCCCCTGGGAGGCGGTGGGCAGCAGAGGACAGTGGCACTGAGTTACCATGTTGAAATGTTCATTATTTCTGTGCAGGGTGACATGGGGCCTGTTGGACCTCCTGGAGTACCGGGTTCTGTGGTGAGTCACCAGCAGTTAGGACTCCAGACTACTATGTTATTAGGAGGGGGCTGTGTGGGGAGTCCATACCTCTAAGGACAGGGCGGGACTCTTGTAATGATATAACTTGGATAGAAGGCCACCTTGCAGTATGCTGTGTGAACCCTCCTAACATCTGGCAGAGGTTGACCACTGTCAGGAAATGCCCACACCTTTGCTAATGCCTATTTTTCTCTCAGGTGCAGAGAGAAGGCCTGAAGGGAGAGCAGGTAAGGGCAGTGCAGGTTCACCCAGTATAGGGACTGGGGGTACAGCAGAAGGGAGGCTGAGCTCAGAGGGACCCTCACAGAGGCTTTCGGGTGGGCTTTCTGCCAGGTGTGCAAATGCCCACACCCACACCACCAAGTCCTGTTGGGAATTCAGGGAGGAAACTCTGAGTCAGGGAAGGACCATGGGTGGCCTTGGCCTTGGTCATATGTTGGGGAGTCACAGCTAACATGTTCCTGGTTTGTGTCACCAGGGAGCTCCAGGACCTAGAGGTCACCAGGGCCCACCTGGGCCTCCAGGAGCTCCGGTAAGCCATCCCTCCCCAGTCCAGGGCTTGCTCGGGACACCTCTGGGTCTGGACGGTAGTATTTATTCCCATCGCTGAGCACTGTGTTACCTCAGATGCCTTCACGTCACCTGGAGCCCAGGCCGCACAGGGGCCATTACGGGTTTCCAGGTGTTCAGTCTGGTGTTTTAGTTTCCTTTCAGATAAAGCAGAATAGAAGACATTGGGCCCTTAAATACCGATCGAATCACTTCCAAGGAACGTTTTCCCAGATTCTGATTGACTTTGACTTTGCAGTGGTTCAGAACACTTCAGCCCTGGGTTTCTGCCTCTGTTAGGAATTTAATGGTGTGTAAATAACCATTTGGAAAGATGCCATCCCAGGAGCCCTGTGATCATTTTGTGCCATGAGTTCACGAATGAGGACGGAGTAAGCTCTGGGGAGGCCGTGCATTCACCTGGCTTCTCCTGGCCTTGTGCTGTTGCTTCTCTCAAGTTAATAGACTTTATTAAAGGGAATAAAAGAACTCTATTAGTAAATATCCACATGGCAGATGCCTATTAAGCTGTCGAGCCCCACTCCTTATTAGGATAGATGTATATAGTTTTGCTGGGGTAAAACTGGAAGAAAGTTAGAGGAGACTTAATTTCATTACAATTAGAACAGTTTTATATCAAATATTTTAGATCAGAAAAGCCACCTTCTCTCTTTATAACAATTCCATGGCTCAGTTTCTAGAGCTGTCTACTGTTAAGGGGTTTAAAGAGATAACGAAGGTCGTGTGATGCTCTGTGCACGGTCTGTTATTGGCGGGTATTGAATGTTTATACTACGTGATGTTTTCTTATGAAAATATACTCATATTAAGTCTGCAAGGACGAAGCTGTTGCTCTTCATCTTTTATCAGTGCAGATCTGGTTGCCATGAAACATTGAGTGGCTTACACCAGGTCACACAGCTCCTGAGAAGCAAAACTGAACTTGGCTCAGGTCTGCTGACTGTGTAGCCCACACCATTTTCCTCACTGAGTACACAATGCAGGGATCCTTCCCCTGAGATGCGAGACAGAGGAAAGACTGTGCTTCATGACGCCCACCGAGAAATAAGGAGCTCCAGCTGCCGAGCCCTGTGTGCTCGGAGGCAGCCCTCTTGGCCCCTTCTGGGTTGGGCATGTGTGGGTAGACCTCACCTTTTATGCAGATTTTGTTATGGTAAATGAAGGAGGGAGAGAAGGAAGAAACCGCCAACCTTTGTGACCACCTGCTTTATATTAAGCAAAATGTTAAGGCTGAAGGTAATAGAGATGGACTAGAGCATGCAGCAGTCTCAGAGACTAACAAAGAAGCATGCAAAGGGGGAATGACCGCAACGTCCAGCTGATGAGTGGGAATTCCCGGCCTGCATCCCTTCCAGGGTCTTTACGCAGGGCTCAGGGAGAGTCTGGGACCTCCCTCTACCTAAGAGCTGAACCCCATGACTCTCCTGCCTCAGAGCTGTCCGTGATTATGCCGGTGTCCTTCGGGCTGGGCACTCCTGATGGTCTGGGATTTAGTATGGTGTATGGTGTTGGCCTTAAGATTCCCTCGGGCATTTTTCCAAAAGCAAGCAGCCTAGCTAATGGTTTGTTACAAGGGGAGTAATAATGAGATATCTAAGACTGTAAGATTCTCACTCCTGACCAGGTTCCTGTCTCTCAATCCACAGGATGGGGAACTTAACTCAGTCTAGGCTTGTAGCAGGACAGCCCCACAACAGGGATGCGAGAGGGGCCTGAAGGTGGAGACTGAGTGTGCTCTGAGCTTAGAGACGGGGCTGTGGAAGTTGCTGGGATTAGTGGACAGAGCATCTGGATTCATGTCCCAATTTTTTCAAGTAATTTTGAGCCTTTGGTGACATTACTTAATCTCTCCGATGGTCATTTGATTCATCCCCAAGTTGGAAATCGTCATTGTCATGTCCTGTGTGAACCTGCAGTGGAGGTTAAATGCTCTAAACTCTGCAGCTTTGCTCTGTGAAGCTTATTAAGCCCAGCCCTGATACTGACTGTCATTTCCATCTTCTTCTGAGCCCCAGAAGCGTTCTGGAATCTTCCGCAGGGGAGTTGCTCCCTACATATTCATTGAATTGAGAAGTTGGCTTCGGCGACTTCTGTCAAGAATGGAAAATTTTGAGTTTGTGTTCAGCAGTCCCTGGGAGAGAAAAATATATCTCATTCTCTAAATGGAAATAGCACACAGCACTCTGCATCCAAATGCTGGCATTGTTCATCCTGTCCCCAGGATGAAACAGCCTCTGGTGGTTTCACCGGTGTCCAGTGGAGCCACTGAAGGGCAAGCTGGGCAGATCAAGGCCAGGTGTTTCTTGATACTTAAAGAAGACTCAGGCCTGCAGGGGCTTCTCTCCCTCTGTGTCCTGAGCTCAAGAGACTGACCTGGGAGGGAGGGAGCCACACCTCATCACTGTGGTTTGTGCTCCCATCTCTTCATTACGTGGCTTTATTAAGAGAAATGGCCTTGAACCTAAATGTACCTTTATCACCTAAAGTTATGAAGAATTTGGCAATTGTAGTGATTAGTATGATAATATTTACTGAAGATGAAGAAACAGAAGGGCAGGGATTTAAGAGATTTAAAGAAGATAATTTCAGTTAAACAAGGGGCATTGGTACAGAGAGGGGTCATGCTGACCTACGTCCAGTTGTGCCCCCTACCCCCCGCCTTGCATCTGCTCATGACCTGGGATGAGTCGATTGGCATTGCTGGACTTCAGTTTCCTCCTCTCTGCCGGGGGGTCACACACCAAAAGCCACTTACAGGTGGCCACAGAGCTGCAGCCAGAGTTGACGGTTTCAGTTTCCACCCACATTCCAGGCTTCATTCTGGTAGAGGTCAGATGCTGTCCAGTGCCTGGTCAAAGCTTTGGTATCGATTCTTCCTGGGGTCCTCAAGGCTGCTCGGGACATGGTGTGTGACCCCATGGCAGAGAGGAGGTAACTCAAGGACACCAGCACCAAGTAGCTTGTCCCAGGTCATGAGCAGATACGAGGCAGGGTGAGGGGGACACGATTTCATTTAGGTCAGCATGACCCCTCCCTGCACTGAAGCCCCTTGTTTCATTGAAATGGAACCTTGCTGGGAGATTTCATTTATTTGTCCAGACGATCACTGTTTCCTGAGAGTCTGATAACCGACGTCTGTACGCTACAGAGGAAAGGACACTAGGCTTAGAATTAGAGCCCCTGGATTCTGGGCAGTTCTTCTCTAGGTGCCTTCCACAAACCATAACAAGCTCTCTGGTCCTTACTGCACTCATGTGTAAGGTGTGACCAACGTCACCCTAATCAGATCAGATAGGCGTACATGTTTTAAGGTGTTGCAGATTTGAGGGATGCTATTCCCTCCCGATCTCCCAGTTAACCTACTGGAATAGGGTGGGGTTGCTCTATCCGATGGGAGTGAGACGTGAAGACACGGCCTGTGCTGTTGGGTGCTGCAGTAACCTTTCTCTCTCCCCCTCTCTTTCATCTTCTCTTCTTCCTAAAGGGTCTCGTGGGCCCAGAAGGCAGAGATGGACCTCCTGGTTTGCAAGGTCTCCGAGTAAGTAAACTGTCCTTTCCTCCTGGGGCCTTAACTCATCCCCATGGGTCCCATTTTATAAGGTCATGCAAAGAAGATGTTGCCAATTTTAGGGCTTGGAATGGATACTGTAAGTAGAGCAAAGGGTTGGATTCAGGTCATCAAAGGTGACTGAACCACTGCCTTGAGTTGGGCTGTGGGACACAGACACAGGTGTGTTGTCTATCTGGAGTTGCAGACATAGTGACAGGGCACCAGGTGATCAGAGCCTCGGAGGAGGGGTGCCCTCTGAGGAGGGGTGCCGACAGGTGATCAGAGCCCCGAGGAGAGCTGAGGGAACACAAGGAAGGAGCATGTGACCCAGCCCAGGGGCAGCTAGGGCTTCTTGAAGGAAGTGACATTTGAATCAAGTCTCAAGACAGAAGTGAGAGAAAATTGGGGTGAAAGTACAAATATCTGCAGGTCAGCGTCCACACTGTTTTGAATGTCATAATACCTCATAATGTTCCATTTAAGGTCATTTAATTTGCTGACTGTCTTATTAACAAGATTGGGCACACCTTTGCGCACAGTTCTCAGCACAGGCAGCTCCTGAGCAGCTCCTGACGTGATGCCACTTGCTGTAACAAGGGAAGGTGGAGTCAAACCTGGGCAGAGTGTGCTGGTGCGACCCAGCTCTGTGGGGCCCCTCAGGAGACACACTCAGGACTGCCTGTCTCTGGAGCATGGTGTCTCTTCTCCTTTCTCTCCTTTCATGTGTCAGTCTGCCCTCAAGGCTCGTGTGAGGTTCTGAGGGAGCACAGGGACTCTGGGAAATGCGTTGGGATCTCCGTTATGGTCTCAATCACCAGGAGGCTCCCAGTGGACTAAGGGACTCAATGAGTGTGAACAGATGACCCAAATGCCTCAGTGGAGACTGACGGGGACCTGGGGTGTTTGGAGGAGGAAGGGAGCTCACCCGAGGGCAACTGGAGACTAGGACACCCCAGGGAGCAGGTGGCACCCAAGGTGGCTTTGCAGGAGCGAGCTGACGAGCGCCCCAGAGGCAGTCATCAGAGGCGGCGTCCTGCCTCTGCACCTGACTGTGCCCGTCGGCTAGAGCAGGGCCTCTTCCCAGCCTCCGAGTGCAGCAGTGTGATTGGGGGCCGTGGACACACAGCTTCTCGTTCACACTCCGTCAGCGTTCTGGACACTCGCAGAATCCCTGCTCTTCCTCTGGTCTTTCTCTTGTTCTTTCCCATCTTTGCCAATTTCCTTTTACTTGCCCTTCTCCCATTCTGCCCCTTCTTTTCTCCCTGTCCTTCCTTCTATAAATTCCTTCAATAGTTATTTCCTCTGCATCTACTGGGTGCCAAGCATAGCTCTGGCAAGCAAGTCATTCAGGGATAAGAAGAAAGATCCCTGCCCCGTGGCGTTTGTATTGTGGGAGGCAGGGGAGGGGCAGATAGCATTTGAGCAGCTGATGCAGGAGGGCCCATTGGGAAAGGCACTCTCAATCCGGCTCTCAGGAGGCAGGGAGCTGGTGGGGCTGGGGGTTGGGGAAGAGCCCAGCAGGTAAAGGAGACCACCACAGCTCAGGCCCAGGGCTGGCCCAGGCATGGAGTGGGGGGGGGGCTGGAGATACCTGCGGCTGGAGCCAGCCCCAGGGCAGCAGGAGGAGATGAGTGCCCATCAGGAGTGTGGCCATGGTGTGAGGACTTCAGCTTTTGTTCTGGGGGAAATGTAGAGCTATTGCACGTTTTCAAAAAGTTTTGGTGATAAAAAATTCTTGTCATGTAGAACGGTAGAAAGAATAGTGCAATGAACCCCATGTCCTCAGTACCCGCTCAGCACTCATCAAGGCATTGAAAATGTGTCTGATTTACACCAACGCTGGCATCCACCTGCCACTGGATTAGCTGAAAGCAATTCCCCCAAATCATCACAGCATCTCATTTCTAAATATTTCAGTATGTTATGTCCAAAAGATAAGGAATTGTAAGAGAACAAAACCATAATACCATTATTCTGCCTGAATCTATAAACTACTTCCTGACGTTTCATCAAATATTCATTGAGCACTCAGCATTTCCCCAGCTCATAAATTCTGGGTTGTGGTCTGCTCTCTGTGGGGTGAGCGTGCAGCGGCAGCAGGGCCCCCATTACATTCTAAACACGTGCATTTGTCTTCTGTGTTGAGAACAGACAGACGGCAGGAAGGAGGCCAGGGGGAGAGCTGGGAGTTTGGCAGGGCTTCTGAGCGTTTGTCTTGGTCCCCATCATGGGCCAGGCAATGGGCATATTGAGACAGAGGCCCAAGTCATGACCCGAGTGGCCCAGCGTCTAGCAGAGGAGAGTGAACCGTGAGTTACAAGGCAGGCGATGACAGACTTTGGGACGGGGTGCTGTGGAGCGCCTAGGACGGTCCCCAGCTTGTCCTACCTTTTCTAGTGAATCAAGGGCAATGCCTGTGACCCAGTGGGTCTTTGGGGGCCCTGGCCTTCCTGTGGTCATCAGAAAGCCCCACTCAGGCTGTGCCTCATCCTGTGGGTGTCGCTGGCTCAGCCTGCCCAGAGGGGGAATGGGCCCTGCTGGGCTCAGCGGCAGCGCCTGCTCCATCATTCTCCAGGAAAACCCAAGACAGAATGACTTATTCCAAAAGTTATCTCTCTCCTTCCCTTGGCATGACCTGTCATTTCCTCCTCATCACTTCAATTGAAACATCACTCAGAGGAGGTCCTGACTGTCCCTGCTCACAGGCAGGCTGTGTAGAGGGAAGACACAGACGATGACAGCACGCAGGGACCTGCAGATGGAGACGGGGGGCTGTGCTCGGGGTGGGCCGAGGGACAGACCCTTTACTTTAGAGATTAGCAACAGGCAGACGAGATAATCCCTGGCAAGGTAAATACATTCATTTTGGACAAAGCTGCTATTTCCCCACAATGACCTGGTGGACGGGGGAACTGGAGCTAAATACACCCCGTGCTCTCCTGCGGGGCCCGTGGAGGGTGGCCCACTCAGCAGGCAGGAGGCGGAGGAGGAGGGCTGCATTTCTCCTCCGAGGCTTTAATTTCATTCTGCTTGTCTGAGCGAGGCTGTGAGGAGGTTGATCGGGGAGCACTGTCACCTAGCTGATGTTGAGAGGTGCTGAAGTTGCATCTGAATCCAGAATGTTCTGGCAGGAGAACCAACCTGGCTCAAAGCCACTGCTGCGCTGGGATCACCCCCACTGCCCCAAACCTTCAGGAGTCTCTTTCGCAAAACTGTGTCGTGCCCTCATCCTCCACCTCAGGATGGAGGGTGGCCCTCTCACACCAGCCAATTTTAATTTTCTAGAATAATTACCTGACGTTTTTCTTATTGGAGAATTTGTTTAATTTTGTTTCTCCACTAGAATGTAAGGTATTGAGAACAAGGGCGTCCCCCGCCTTTATTCTTGTATCTGCAGCCCCCAGCACAGTCCTTAGGCCTCTCAGACACAGAACACGCACAGAGATGCTGTGGTTACATGTAGAATGTGTGTCTGCACCGACGCTGTGTGGTTATGATGAGAGGGAGCGGGTCACACGTGGGTGAGGCTCCTGGGCAGCAGACACAACTGTCCCGGGTGAGGCCAGCAGTGGACCCAGAACTGGGTGTCTGGTCACCTGGGTTCTGAACATGGGGGAACTGTCTCATCTGGAGCAGGGAGTGTTAGGGCCCTTCTTATGCAGTCACCTTGCTCCCTGGCAGGGAGGCTGGGCTGCCTAGATGCCTGCTTTCCTTTGCTCTGGACAATAAAGGGAAAAAACAGTTTAAAAAAATGCTATGTTGTGAGACATTTTAACTTCCTGTAAAATGTGGACCGTCCAAACTGTAGCATCATCCCGACGAAGGCCTTCTGGAGGCTTGCAGTGGGAAAGTTTGTGTTCACAGGGATGAAATGACCTTCCCAAGGTCACTCAGATTTTGCCATTGCTGCCCCTGAAAACCGGGTGTCAATCTCCGCGGGTCCTATGACCATTTCCTCATTGTCTTCTGTCTTCTCGTCTCTTGTCGTCAGTCAGATGAGAACTGTCACTTAGGACCCCTCCTCCACATGGTGGCCATGTCCCCCCAGCTGGGGTGTGTTCTCACTGTGGCAGCTGCCTTAAGAACATGTTTTTAAAATGTAATCTGTCTTCATGGCATAGAACTGAGAGTGGGCAGAGAGGCAGTGACGCTGACTGCAGAGTCGTTCCCAGCAAGCACGCTTCACTCAGCAACGATCTGCGCTCCCGTTTCTCACATGGTTCTCATGGGCGCCATGTGAGGGGCGCAGGTTGGTCCCATTAGTCCACTAAGGAGGAACCCAAGGTGTAAAGGTGTGACCATAACTGAGCGTCACCCTGGGGGGGGGGGCAGGAACTAGCACTGAGGGCTGCTGTCCCTGTCTGTGCATTAGTTTGGTTGGTGTGTGCGCATGTGTCCGTGTGTGTGCATATGTGTATGTGAATATGTCCACATACACATCAGAGCTCTGAAGTGGCAGTTAGCTGTCCTTGCTGTGGTCGGCTTGCAGACACCTAGGACCCTTACGGCTGACCGTGCCTGTCCTGTGTGATACATGGCACACACTTGGCTTTAATCTCTGGCTTTTCCTTGGAGCTGAGGGTCTCATTATGGCTGAAAGCTCTCAGTCCCAACAGCTCTGATTTCTAGTAGATTTGGAGAAAGAAATATGGGTGGTCTTTTTTCCATGGCAGTCTAGGTTGAATCTGTTCCGCTTTTTCATTTTTAAAGCATTTTCCCCACCCTGTTCTGCTCTGCCAGATGGTAATGGTATTGTTTGGATCCCAAGCTACTGTTTGACTCACTCCATGGCATAGAGCAAGGGTTTATGTCTGGACGCCCTAGGTTGTCCCTGCACCCCTGGTCTCAGCTCTAACCAGCAGAAAATAATCGTGTTTGACATTTGGAGGCCTGAAAAACAAGTCCTGAGCAAAAGACCACATGGTACCTGTTAGAATCAGTGGCACGAGCAATCCCTTTGTCTGTTTCTGGCCTCTCAGATGTCCGTGCTAACTCGTCCTGGCTGGGGAAGAATTGATGTTCTGAATTTATAGCTCCCCTCCTCTCCGTAGACATTCAGGCAACCTTGGAAATACTAGTTCCACTCAGCATCCTGGATTCAGAATGGCTTGAAAAATCTGCCCGCATGATAGATTACAAACACTTACCCAGATACTTTGCTGGGTCAGCACAGCTGAGATGTGGAAGGAGTGTCACAGGAAGAGACAGTGGCTTAGGCCAACTCTTCAAGGCCAGGAGTCCTCAGGGGCATCTGGGGCTGAGCTAAGGAGTCCTCTGGTCTCTTGCCTAGGGAATGGGGTGTGAACACTGGACACACAGTGAAAAGGCAGTGTGGGAACAGGGCAGGCCATCTGCACGTGAAACAGCTGAGGCATTGTGTCTGTGAGACTGAAGGCCCTCTGACTTTCAGTAGGACAGCCTGCTGGTACAGGTTGGCCGGGAGGGTCTGGAGGACGGAGACCAGGCCTGGGAGCAGGGTGGGCTCCTTTGTCTGTAGCTGCAGGCAGGCAGGCAGGCTTTGGGGGGCACCAGGTGACTCAGGATGCAGGGCAGAGAAGGTGCTGACATGGATCCTGGGGCCAGCTAGAGAGAGCCCGGCCTGGAGCTCCTCCGGCTGAAGCTCCTCCGTGAACGATCCCACCTCCCTCGGGGCAGAGACTGCCTGTGACACAGACTTCTGGCACTTCTTTGTCTGGCCTCTTGCCACCTTCTTGGGATTTTTCCCTCCTTTTCGGCCTTCCTCCTGGGGACGTCTGATTCTGTAGGTGTTTTCCTCTGAGTTTCTCTCTTGTCCACCATGTGTCTCCCACCGCCTCTGAGGTCGGCTCCTTCAGATCAGTGATTTGACTTCCCTGACATGGGGGTGCCTCTTGCCCCGCCTCTCACAGACCCACACATCCCAGGCAGCGTGGCATAGCCTAAGGCACTTGGGAGGTTGAGGGTGGAGTTGAGGCTGAGATTGTTTCCTATCTCAGCACATGTAAGTGCTCAGGGGATAGTGGAGGGAGGAAGAAAGGAAGGGAGAGAGGAGGGCGGGAGGAGGCAGGGAAACAGAAAGGGAAGGAGAGGGAGATGGGGATTGATGGGAAAATGGCCGTGTGCGCTCGGCACAAAGGTGACAAAAAGGGCTTATTTCTGTGAATGTGGGTCCAGGAACAGTGGGGACAAGCAAGAGTGACCAAGGCCAGAAGGTCCCAGGTACGTGAGGTAGGGAGAAGACGCTGCCCAGTCCCTGTAATCTCACAGACACACTCAGAGTTAGTAATATTGTGTGGGACGTGTCCCTTCCCATCACCACGGGAGGCCTGGGGCTTCAGAGTCTAGGCTGCAGGACCACACAGAGGTGGACATTGCCTGAACTCTGTCACTTAACTAACGCTGTAATGTGACAAACACCAGCTTTGGACCTCAGTTTGCACCCCACCCTGACGGGCAGTGAAAACCTGTGTTCCAGGGGCCTCTCGCAGAGTAAATTCTCCCAAGGTAAATGACGTGTGAAGGACCAGGAAGACTTTGCCACAGAATAGGTGCTTAAAAAATGTGGGTCGAATCCAAAGTCGTGTTATACTTTTAATTTCTGACTGCAGTGTATGTATTTAATCAAAATATCATAGGACATAAACAAAATCTCTGCATCCTGCCATCCAGATACCTCTGCTGCAGCCTAGACCATGACCCAGACTGAACCTCAGCAGCAGCACACACCTCGCCCCTATTTAGGAAGGCTGGATGATGACAGGGTCATCCCACAAGGTCACCCTGCTGTACACAGGGTGTGCGCTGCAGCCGGGGCTCTAGTGGGAGAGTGGGAAAGGCCTGAGGGGGCACAAATGCATCAAGTCTCATCCTTCCCATGAAAAGTATGTGACCTGGATAGAGCAGAGAGACTCCACACAACCTGGGTAAATTAAATGGAGACAAGCAGAGTGTATGTCCAGAACTGAATGGCATGCAGCAGTCTGGGAATATAAAAGGGTGGGGTGTGTGATGCTTACCGACCAGCGCAAAAATATCCTGGAAGATTAGCCAACATCTGCTCAATTAGCTGCTTGCCATGAAAGGAGCCCAGTGGTTGAGAGTGGGGTGAGAAGGGGATTCCTCCCCGGGGCACCTTTTATACCTTTTGAATTCAAGCCCCTGTGTTGTCAAAAACATCTAAGTCACAGAGCTGGGACCCAGGGCCCAGCCTCCCCGCCCACTCCTGGGCTGCATGGAGCTGGGACCCAGGGCCCAGCCTCCCTGCCCACTCCTGAGCTGCCCCTCTGCAGGACACTCCCACACAGACAGTCACTAATCAGGGGGCTTGGGAGATCAAGACTGGAATTTCCACCAGGACAGATACTAGGTGGGCCCTGGCAATGACTGTCTGCCTATTAATTGTGGTTTCTTCTTTTGCACTTAGGGGAAGAAAGGTGACATAGGGCCACCTGGAATCCCTGGATTGCTGGGGCCGCAGGTAACTACTGTCTCTTAAATTCTCTTCCATAGCAACACCGCTTTTCCTGATTAAATGACCAGGTAGCGATTCTCAGGGTGGTAACTAACCTCCTGCTAGTTATCTCTGCAAAGCATTAAAAGGAATAGTCAGGGAATCATTTGTCTGTCCTCCCTGACTCTCTCCCTCCCTCTCCTCCCTGGTGATATGGGCGGAATCACCATCATATATAGTCCTGGGGGTATTGGGGGCTAGAGGGAGGCTAGCACATGATGCTAAGAGTTATGGCACCAGTCTTTTAGGAAAGGGTATTGGTGAAAGGTGGGGTGGGGACTCCAGGATGAGACGGCCAGGAAAGCTTCCCTGGGGAGGTTCACCTGTCCTTGGCAGACATGGCTCAACCAGACAGGCAGGGGCAGAAGGACAAGGGGCCTTCCCTGGGGTGCAGCTCTGCAGAGACTCCGGGCATAGTGGCACAGCGGGTATGTGGGTGCCCACTGGCACCTGTGTGGTAGGAGCACAAAGCCCGGAGCAGAGTTCTGGGAGAACGAGCTGAGTGAGAACCCTGAGGGGCTCAGCCAGGAGGTCTGAACATCAAAAGGGCCATCACTGTCCTGGGACCGAGATACCTGCATCCAGTTCTCAGCCTCCCAATACACTGGGGTGGGGGCCAAGTCTTTTCCCCTCCATGGACCTCAGTCTCCCCATCTGTAATCACACAGGCCTCTATCCCCAGGTGGGTACTCTGGGACTCACCGCCCCGAGGGGCCCCTGCCTCTTCCTGCTACCCCTTCCCCCAGCCCCTGCGGCCTCTTAGGCTGAGCTTCAGTGCAGCTCCCAGGGCTGTCCCTGCCCCCACATGCTTCCAGCTGTGCTGCCCCAGTGCCATCCCTTGGGTGCTGACAACCACCTGGCCAGGTGGGCAGATGCAGGGTACCTTTCTCCACACTACGATGAGGGGTGAGGCTCCCAGATCCAGAGGGATCCACAGGGCCACCCTCTGCTGAGTGGACACCTGGCTTTAAATGTGTGTCCCTTTCTCCCCAGGTGACCTTGGCCTTCAGCTCTCTTAGTCCACCTTATTTGTCAATGCAGCATCAAGGTGAGCCCCTCCCCCTACAGGGGACCGCAGTGAGGGGAGAGCAGGGGAGCACCTGGCGCCCCATGCGGGCACTTCTGGCATCCAGCCTTCCCTTCCTTCTTCCTTGCCTGCCATGTCACAGCCGCTCGCCCTCCTCCCATGCCCCAGCTTCCCCCTCAGGTCAGTAAATTCCAGGCAGTGCGGGGAGGAGGAGACCATAGTGTCAGCCTGAATCCCAGCCTCACAACTTCCCAGCTGTGGGCCTTGAGCAAGTTCCTCAACCCTTTCAACTTTGGTTTCATCATGTTAAAAATAAAAATAAAAATAAAAAGGAGGGCAGTAGGGTGGGTCGAAGAGAAGAATGGGGCCATGATGGGAGAAAGTGAGGTCCCCAAGGGATAGGGGACACAGGGAACCAAATGGGGGCTGTGCCTGTTCTGGCCATGTTGGCATCAAGCAGATGGTCACAGTCATCCTGGGCTCTTCTGCCTGGTCCTCCCAGGCACTACCTGGGACAGGGCACGCCCCCTCCACACTGGACTCCCTGGGGTGCTGATCACCCCACGCAGCGTGCCTGGGCAGGGAGGCACCCACCAGGAAGGTGCACACTGCACCTGAGAAGCCAGTTTTTATCGTTTGCTGACATGAAGTTGTTAGTGAACGGAGGGCTCCTTGGATGCAATCTGAGATTTCATCTCTGCCCCTCATTCGGGTCGGGAGACAGCAAAGCATTAGAATGTATGATCCGTTGTAATTCACAGTTTTCTAAAGCTTTCACATTCACTGTGGCATTTTGCTGTTAATAATGAAAAATAGAATGGTTTTTTGACTTTGTTTTATGCCCTTTTGTCTTGGTAGGCAAAGCTCATATATTTTAAAATTCACTGTCAATGTAGTTCTATCAAATTATTTTAAAACTACAGTTTTTTTCCTACAACTCTTTGTTTGCTACCCTGGAAAATATATTTCCTCCTTTCATTTTTACCTTTGAAGTCACTTTCATCCAGAAAACCTTTACTGAATGCCAAACATGGAGCCTGGGGCTGTGGATAGAAATATTACCAGGCTTTCCATGACAGGGGTTTGCCAGTAATCACGCACCTTGGAGTATTTGGAGCTCTCAGGTGGTTCAGAACCAGGCAACATAGAGTTTGCATATGCACCACCTGGCACCCTGGAGCAATCTCTGCATGACGGACTCCCAGCTGCATCCTGGTCAGCCTCCCTGAGCTAACAGGCTGGCCCCGCAACCCTCTGCCATTGCCTCTGGGTCATTCTTCCTGATGTTCCTGTGGGCCACCTCTCCTGGGCTTGGCTCTGTCTCCTGCTCACCACCCATGTGTGTGTGCATTGTCGTCTCATCCATTGGTTCATTCCTTTAACAGGCATTTATTAAGTACCCACAGTATATGGAATTCACTTCTGTGTTCAGGGAGGGTGAGGCCAGCAGGTCAGAGGACAAAGGCCACTGAAAAGAGCTTGTTACCATACTTTCCAGGGAAGGGAGCCTTCTGCTTCTGCAGGCCTGCAAGGGACAATCTCAGTACTTGGAAATGTGGGCAGGTCAGAGGACAAAGGCCACTGAAAAGAGCTTGTTACCATAGTTTCCAGGGAAGGGAGCCTTCTGCTTCTGCAGGCCTGCAAGGGACAATCTCAGGACTTGGAAATGTGGGCACAAACCTTTATCGTGTTTTCTTGAGGGAAGGGAGGGAGGCGCAGTCAGCCACTGAGCAGATGCAGGTTTGGATAGTTTGAAAGTAACTTCAGGCACTAGGGGCGCCTGGTACCTGATCTTGGGGTGACTTAGCCAGTGGAAGAGTGCCCCCTCTCTTTTAGTGTCCCTTTTTTAAGATGAAAAACTTTAACTGCTGGATCGTTTTATAATAAATATAGGCATACTTGCGGGGAGACTCCTGTGTCCTGGCAGCCTTTTCAGAAAGATGACAATCTCGGTCTAGTCTTGCCAAGTGTTTGTGCAAAGGCAGCCCAGCTTGGTGCTGTGCTCCTGATCAAGTTCCTCGAAACTGGTGGGGACAGGCTTGGGGCTCTGAGCAGAAACCCCCAGAGGTAGACAGGCATGAGAGTTGTGCTAATTTATGCACGTAATGTCCACGAACCTTCCAATTCCATCCAACTTCACAGATCTACTCCAGGTGAAAATAGGTGGCTATTGGGAATAATTATTTGCCTTTTCTTTCTTAATGACCACTAGGTTAATCAGTTATTTACGCATTATCATTACACTACTTCTAATATTAAGTATTTAGTTACTATAGTATTACAGGGATCAAATGTGGTTTTATTAATAATAATTGGACTTACTGGTTAATTAAGAAGTAGAGTTGTTGCTTAGGTTTTTTCATTAGTAATAATGAAATCAGTCTTATTTTGTTGTTAACAGCCCTATTGGCTAATTTGTTACTCTCATTCATAATTAGAATTTTTTTTAGCTATTTTATTAATGATTAAAAGAGAAGAAAGGGAAGTGACATTTGTGAAAGCCTCCCGTGTTTGGGGCTAGTTCACATACCCTCCTTAATCGACATGTAACAATCTGGCCTCTTTGTTATGGTTGGGGATGTGGTGAAGTCCGTGGTCTTCATCGACTGAGGCAGCACGAAGTCAGTGAGGGTTTAGCCCAGGTCACCCCGAACCAGAGCCCTGTTTTTTTTCATATAAGCTCCTTGCTATCTCTCAGCCCACAGAATAAGAAGGACTTGCTCACACCATCTTGGAGAGTTTTCGACAGTGCTGTGGCTTGAAACTCCGATAGACTTATCTATACAGGGATAATAATAGAATAATATGTAGAATCGTTGGCTTTCTGGAACTTTTTCTGTGTTTTGTTGTTTGTTTATTTTGGTGACAGAAGGAAGGTGGAGGAGAGATAAGGGCTTCCTAGTTGTTAGAAAACCCAAATGTCATTCAAGTCCTTGTAGAAAAAATACAGAACAGGCCCAGCCTCGCTTTCCTGTGGTTCTGCAGTGGGGCTTCCCGCTTCATGAGGGAGCTGCTCTGAGTGCAACCTCACGCGGCTGTTCTGTTTGGGGTGTTGTTCAGCTTGCTTTTTAGGAGAAGAAAAGGACAGAAAATGAAAGTCCTAATTAAACAGTTAATCAGAAGACCAAGGTTGGCCCAACCTCAGTGGTAGTTCCTGAGCTTCACAGCGACGTCCTCCGAGGCCATGGAAGATGCTGAACATCCCTGAGAAAGCTGTGACCATGTTAGCCTGTTACAAAGTAGTCTCTTCCCTGGAAAAGGGAGAAGGCTGGGAGAGGCCCCAAGCCAGTGACCACGTGGGAGCAGTGGCCCTCGGATGCGTGCTCAGTGGGCCCTAGATGTGCCTCTCTCTCTCCCTCCCTCTCTCTGTCTCTGTCAGGCCCTGTAGACTCAGACTCAGCACACCAAGTCTGAATGCATCACCCCCACAAATCTGCCCCTGAGGAATCTTCTATTTCCATTTAAGCCCTCCTCTCCCAGTGTCTCAGGCTGTGTCCATGTCATCTTGTTATGTCTGTCCCCTGGTATCTGCAGCCCCCACCCCTTCCCTGCCCACAGGCCAGTGCAGGCTGCCTCTTTCCTGCTCTCCAGTGACTGCCCCTTGATGTCGTCTAAGTACAGATCTGCTACAACGCCTCTGTCATTTCTGTCCCCTCAAAGACCGAGTGTGATGCCCCCCACCACTATGGTCTCCCCCTGCCGACACTGAGCTCCCTGTGCCTGGGCACCGTGTGACATCCCCCTTGGGCTCAGCTGTTCCTTCCATATGCCACACCCTTTCTTCTCTCCTCTCCCATCTGTTCAGGCCCTGCTGGGCCCCACCAAGCTCAGCCCCCTTCTGAGATGCTCCCTGCCCTCCCCACCACACTTCAGAGACCAGGAAGCTGCCCCTCAGTGAAGTGAATAGGAAGTGGCCAAGAGGGCTCCCGTCGGCTCCCTGGAGGCTGAGAGCTCTCAGGTGCCGAGACTTGCACACAGGTGGAGAGGCAGGTACGGTCAGGGTGTCCTGGAGCAATGTGGATGAAGGCCTGCAGCCTTGTGGAATGCCAGGCGTACAGGGGGTGCTGGAGAAAACAAAGCTTTCTCCCTTCCTTTGGGGACACGCGCATGTATACTGGCTGTCCTGGCCTGTGGGCTAAAGGGCCAATGCATCCTGTTTCTCCCGGAACGTGGGCTCTGCCCCACCGACCCTCCTCATGGCTGAACTGAGACAAAAACTCACCAGAGCTACAGGAGCTATCTGGTAACCAGGGACCTGTGAGGTGTCTGCAGTCTCTGCCTGTCTCCGGGGGGCCTAAAGAAGGGAGAGCCTGGCAAACAGGGCAGGGTCTGGCAGGAGGGCTGGCCAAGAGTGCATCCTGACGCCTGTTCTTACCACAGCCCCCATACGCATCCCAGCCGGATCACAAGTCCGTCCCCTGTAAACGGAAGGGCAGCTGGGAACAAATAGCTTTGCTCCATTTTAAGATCCCTCCTAGCTGTGGTTTCTAGACTTTCTAGCAACTGTTTCCAGCTGCTTTTGCCTTCTTCTCTCTCTGGCAATGGTACTGTAGCTATGAGGTTTGATTGCTCTCATTCCCAGGCATACGGTATCAGACAAGCCGTTGTTAAAACTCTACAGTGGGTGTGTACAGCACGGAGCCGCTGCTGTGGCCTTACTGGGAAGGTGGGCTCAGGGATCTTCTGACCTGAGTTTAAAGCCTTAAGTTCTAGTTCTCCTTAATGTGCAGAGTCTTTTAGGAGATAGAATCATTCAAAGGTGGACGGGGCACAGGGGGATGAGCCCCGTGTCCCAAGTGGGGACTATGCAGCTACTTCCCACTGTGGGGTATGGGGTGGGGGTCACATAATGGGGTATGGGGTGGAGGGTCACACAGTGGGGTATGGGGTGGGGGAACTGCATCCCAACACCAGCTCACTCGAATACATGAGTCATTATGAAAGTTTTGAGAACATAAAAATTAAAAAATGTAAAATCTGTGCAGGCCAAATAAACAGAGCTCCCCCCAGCAACATTAATAAGCTCAGCAAGGTGAAACTTGCACAGGGGAATCAGAACAGATGCTGTCAGCTGTGTTTTTTGGAAGTGAAATAATGGACCATAACACAGCCTGTCTCAAAACTTTTGTAGTGACCCATGTATTAGGCAGTTTTGCTCCAAGTCCTGGTTCCTCACTGTGGAGCAGGATGAATGAGACCTGCCTGCCGTGAGGGGCAGGGGCTCCGGGCGTCAGTGTTTGGAGGCAGGCTGGGGCGGGTCCCCCCTCCCTCCCACTGTGACCCTCACAGGATTGTCTTGCTGCAGTGGGGGTGGTAGGTGGGGGTGGCCTAGGTGACTAATTCCCACACCTGGTGGCTCATCAGAATTACCTGGTGCCTCAAACTTCCTGACTTCTGGGACGTGGCCTGGCCTGTGGGCGGCCTCTACGTCTACACAAGGGGCCTGTCCCCCTGTGGGGTCACAGTTTCAGGGCCCTGCAGCAGGGCCACATATCCCTCCCCCTGGTGAGGGTAGCTGTTACCCTGAGGAGGGGTCCCCACCCCCTCTGGGCCTCAGTATTGTTTATTGTCAAACAAGGAGGTTCAGTTTCCTCAGGTGACCATTAGACACCTATCAACTCTAACCGGCTGTGAGACTCTAATCGCAGCAAACGCGGCATGCCAGGGTGTTCTCTAGGAGCGAGAGGCAGGGAAGGGGGTCAGAGTGCTGGGCAGGTCAGGAGGCTGAGACCTGGAACCCCTCACACCCCAGGCCACAGCATTGCTGAGAATGGAAAGAGGGAGGAGGACTGAGGGCTCCCAGATGGCTAGAGAGGGGGAGCCTCAGGGTTGGGGCGGGTGCTGGGGTAAGCTCTGTGGGGCCGGGGTTCCGGGAGACCCTCGGGGATCACTTGCAGTCAGCAGGGCTGAGGCAGCGCCTCCCTGGGCCCTCATGCCTCCAGGACCAGATTGGACTGCTCAGGGCACCGTCACCTTGCCCAGACCCTCAGCTGCTCCCGCTGAGAGCACATGTAGCCCCGGAAAGCAGATGCTACAGATTGAGCAAGCTCCAGAGAATACCAGGTCCTCCCAGTGCTTGGCAAAGTCCTACGCGGTGAAGGGTTTCTGCCTGTGCCTCTGTTGACTCACTGGTGCGGCCAGAGGGAGGATAGAGAACAGTTCCCAACAGGGCCCTGCCGTTTTGTAGTGTTCGGCGCCCTCTGGTGGCCGCATGGTAGCGCTACTGCTGCACGCGCTGAGCACCTGCTGGGGCTGAGCCTGGGCAGAGGGAAGAGCTGGCCCTGCCCTGCAGGGTGTGGGGGGCAGATGAGCAGGTGTGCGGTCTCGGGCAGGGAGAGATTCATCCACTTGGAAGTTGGTGGGAATTAGAAATGCTCTCAGAACGGTGGAGACAGCTAAGAAGGGAGGCAGGGAGGGCAGGTGCAGAAGCAGGCTGAGCAGACAGAAGCATTCTGCCCCCAGGACAGTGTCGGCAGTGACGGGCAATGAGGGAGGAACAGGGAGGCGTGAACACGCCTGGAGATGCCTTACTCCTTAGAAAACTGGAGCCACTGAGCTGCTTCAGCTGTGGAGTGACTGGCTGCTGAGATGAGTGGGCCCTGGGCGGGGGCAGGTGGGACCCTGTCTGTTCCCAGGGCATTGAGTCTGTGCTCCCTCTCGGGGTCCTGTGCAGTGACAGCCAGCTTTGGCTTGTAACCACCACCCTGCCTCCTCCAGATGCTTTTGTAAACACACATGTGGCCAATCCATGGCTTCCTGGGCACTCTCAGATCCTCTAAGACTACACAGAAAGTCTCGAATCCTCATCAGGAGGCCTTGGCACCTGAGGCCTGGCACCTGAGGCCTTGATCCTGGCCTGGGCAGCCCATGCTGCTCCCACATGGAAATGCTGGCTGTGCCTCAAACCTCAATTCCTGAGCAGTGCGGCCTTCACCCTTCATGCACCTGGTGCCCCTGCCTCTGTGCCTCTGGCCAGTGGGTAGGTTCCTGTGCTGTCTTGGAACTCGGGGGCCACTGCCTGCCTTGTGCTCCTGGCTTTATTCAGTCCCTGGTCCTGGTCTGCATGATGACCGTCTGCTGCTTCTCCCCTGCCCACCCTCACCCTCAGTCAGGACTGGAGCCACCTTAGTCTCTGTTTACTAATGTGCCTTCTTCTGTGGCAGGATGCTGAGGGTACCCTAAGTGTAAGCACAGCCATGAATAGTGGAAATAATGTTTGAGTCGAGGTCTGCAGAGAGTCAGTAGGAAGATTTTCACAAGTGCAGATGCCCAGCCCCACCCACCCCACGTCTAAGCCCAGAGTCAGAGAGTCCAGGCTGAGACCTGCACTGTTCACCCCGAGTCAGCGAGTCTAGGCTGAGATGGTCACTGTTCCCCCTAAGTCAGAGAGTCATGGCTGAGATGGTCACTGTTCTCCCTAAGTCAGAGAGTCATGGCTGAGACGGTCACTGTTCACCCTGAGTCAGAGAGTTCAGGCTGAGACCTGGACTGTTCACCCCTGGTAGTTCTGACACTGACATCAGCTCTTTGTCAGGCACAACTCATAATTGGGAACCACTGTTCTATAAGATCCTGGTTAAGAAGTTAGCCTGCTGTGCACACATGTGTTCAAGTATTTTAAACATATAGCAGATTAGATGACACACGGATGGTCGTATACACATCACCCAAACGTGATTCGTTAGCATTTTGTAAATTCAAATCTTTCCTTTTTGCTTTTGTTTCTTCTTGTTTGAAAAAGAAGACTCTACAAATAAAGTTCCCACCTCATCGTCATGTCCCTTCCCTGTGTCTCTCTCCATGGCAACCGTCCCCAGGAGGCTGATCTGGGAATTTCTGTAACCTACAATCCATGCTCTTTATTCACAGGGCCCTCCAGGACCACCTGGAGTCCCAGGCCCCCCTGGACCTGGAGGTCCCCCGGTAAGACTGGTGTTGGCTTCTTCTCAAGGGGCATTTAGATGGGGGTTTCGTGGCTGGTGGGGTGGGAGCATCTTTGTGTTGTGTTTTCTCTCCCTGGGGATAGTGCAAAAGCACAAATGGGGGGCCCCCATGTGCAGACACCCCCAAGCCTCTGGACTCTGAGACCTTGGGTCCCTTACATTGGGAGATCTCTCCAGCCAATTCAAAGCTTCCATTGGCTGCTCTGGAGACGTGGTGTAGGACGTATCCTGGGCTGCCCTGTCCCGTGTCTTTTCATATATTGTACTAAGGCTTTGAGGCAAAACAGAGCACCAGGGACGGTGGCTGTCAGCATCTCACTGCTCCCATTTTTCAGTGGACCCCTGGGAAAGCGTCCCAAATTAGGCATAAGGGACAGAAACCACCCTTGTCCCTGGGTGGAGCTCGCCCACGATTAGAAGAGGAGGCAGTTTTGTCCATCCTACCAGACAGCAACAAATATGACAGGGGCCCTGATGCAACCAGAGAAGCCGTGGGCTTGCAACTCTGTGTTTCACAGTGTCTGGAGTGAGGATGGCAGAGGCCCCATGCCCTTCTCAGAGCCAGAGACCTGGGCCTGTGCAGGGAAGGACTTTGGGCCAATTATCTGGTCTCCAGACAGCTGACACTGAGGCTTTTCATGTGTTCCCCTTTCAGGGTTTACCTGGAGAGATTGGCTTCCCGGGGAAGCCTGGGCCTCCTGGACCCGCGGTGAGTGTCTCCATGCATCTTCCTACCCCTGCTCAGTCAGGAATGATGGGGCCCCGGCAGCAGGCCTGGGGCTGCTCTCCCAGAGCTGAGGACTCCTTGGTCAGTAAGGACCAAGGCCCAGCATTCAGCCGGAGTCTTCCTTCTGCGGAAATGTCCTTGTTCTCTGCTCTGCCTGCTGAGGCTCTTCCCTGTGTGCCCTGGCCATTCTCCCCAGGCTACTGGCCTTGCCCATGTCACCCAAAGACACATTCAAAAGCCCTTGCCATTGTGGGCAGGGCTGCTTGTCCTTAAGAGCTAACCCGAGGGGCCCAGAAGCAGTGTGCAGGGAGGTGCAAGGAAAGGCGGGTGTGGCAGCTTCTGTTATCATCCTGATTGCGCATGTGTCAAACCGAGTGACCCCATGTGGGGTGTGTGTGTGTCTCAGGGGTCCTTCTCATTTCTTTTAAGTCCGCTGAGTGCAGCTCAGCAAACTTTAGTGTGTCCCCAGTGGGAGGGGCACAGTTAAGGGTAGGCGTATCTCCTTGCCATGGTGGGTGCAGCTTTTCAGGGCAGAACAGTGGGGGCAGATGGGGAGCACTCGGGTGCCATGTGGCTGAGTCCTGGCTGAACTCCACTGTTGCCCCCAGGGAAGCCTCTGCTTCATTTCCGGAGGCTTCCTTCCCCTAGTTCTCCCTTGGGGAACTCCCCAAGGATGCAAATCCAGGGTTCTGATGTACACTCGGGTGAACTGATGCACAGCCGAAGGGACGCCACACCAGGTGTGCTCATTATCACCAACCAACGTTCCTGGGACACACAGTCAACTGTGTCATCACCAGCAAACATTCCTAGGACACACACTCAACTGCAGCGTCACCAGCAAACACTTTAGGCAAGTGATAGGGCCATCTGAAAGTTCAAACACACTGACCATCTCTTCTGAGCTAAAGGGTTCATCAAAAAGTATTTCCATTAGGGTGAACATTCAGAAGAGGGGAGGTATCACAAGAAGAAAAGATAGTCAGAGGCACCCACAGGCTGCCACGATAAGGCTGCAGCCACGGAAGGCTGGGAACACAGCTTCTGGCTTCATGCTTTGCTCTTGGTGAAGATCGTGCTTTAATGGATCCAAGTGACTTTCCAACCCCCACCCAGGTACAAGCCCTTCCTCCTACCCCTCCAGAGGCCTTAGCTTCCTGGACACCTGCTGTGTGCAGCCGGAGCTCTGTTTTCAATAGTCACCAGTCCAGGCTGGAGACCCAGGGAGAAGCGAGTCTTAAATTGGGGGCAGTAGGTTTTGTGGGTGAAGAATCACCAGGTACAGAACTTCTGAGTAGTGCTAATAGCTGCTAAAGCCCGAGCACATGGGAAACCCTCAGGGGAGACGGTTTCCTTGGCGCCAGTGATGGGCCAGTGTGTATGGACTGGATGCACCACTTAAGGCCTGCAGAGTGTCTGGAAGGGACGGGCCTGGAGGCGGGGCTTGGGTTTAACACCTTGGCTGCCACTTTAGAGAAAGGTTTTGCTTGGGGACACCGTGTTTTATTAGGTCAAGAGACTTGTGAGTTACATATGCTTCACAAGGCCCCAGGCTCAAAACCAGCATAAATTAAATACAACTCACATGGCAGTTAACATGTTGAACCCTGTGGGTCCCCAGCACTCACCCTATGACCTCATGTAAGCCACTCACCCTTTGGAGCCTTCAGCTCTTCACCTGCAGAGAGCCTGGTGACACGTGTCCCTGCTCTGTGGTTGGTAAGGATGGTGGTAGAGGAAGCACCTTGCACTGGAAACGCAGCAGGGACCTCCTCACTGTGGTCACAGGAGTGAAAGGCAGTAGTGATGCCAGGCCACGCCAATGGACTGAATTCTTGTGCTTTTGAAGACAAGAAGGTGGGGGGGAATAAGGCTTGGAGGAGGGACACAGGTGGCAACCAGATCCTGGAGAGGAGAGGTGACGTCTGTGGACAGTGTTGTCCCCAGGGGCCTCCTGGAAGGTTAGGGTAGAAATGAAGCCATCAGAAGGTGGTTCCAAAGATGTCTTGGCCCCCTGAACCTCAGCCCACCAGGCCTGGCCAGGGTGCTGGAATTAGTCATGAACCAGATGGTGATATGTGACTCGGTCATAAGAAAATATGAGAAGGGAACAGGGTCTGACAGGGACCACAGGCACTCCAGTTACTTGTGAGCAGCGGGTACCCTGAGCCTCCTGGTCTCTGGTCACAAAATCAGCTCCTGGTTTAGAATAACTTAGTGCAACACTTTCCTAACAATGCCTTTTTATTTTCATTTTATTTCTTCTCTCTTGGCCCAGGGACCACCTGGAAAGGATGGGTTGAATGGACCACCAGGCCCGCCAGGATCCAAGGTTGGTCCTCACGAGCTTGGCATCTGTTGGGAGCCCAAATCACAGAAGCCACAGAGATTCTTGATTGTTGGGAATTTTAAAATAAGTCGGTTGCCTGAGCTGTGAATCAGGACTCAGCTGAAATGTTTGGATTACTAGTCAGGTGTGGGAGAGTCTTTATTTCCACTTAAATAACTGGGGAAGGATTTGGAAGCCTTGGGCTTTAAAGTTAATCTGTTAAAAATATGTATTTATTTTATTTTCAAGGAGGAAAAACTTTTAGATACCCTTACTTAACGCAGTAAGGGACTTCAATGTTAAAAATATTCGAGTGGAGCTTACTCTAGTAGGGTTATCAAGGCAAAAGTCGGAAGTTAAACATCACAACACTGGGAAGTAGAGTTTAAAGCCTTCAAGTGTACAGTTATCTAACTAGATAACACGGTTTTGCAGGTGAATTTTACTCTTTCACAGGGACATACACAGGCTCACAATGCTTATCAAAGTCCCCGAAAGGCAGCTATTAAAAATGACTTCTTAATATTCTAGGAACTTTGCTGTTCTTTACAATAAGCAGACTAAGAAACTCAACTATTTCATGACAAAATATACAGTAAATAGGGACTTAATTTTATGGGCATTTTCTGTCGGTCTTCTACATCCTTCTCCCTTCTCTCCCAAGATAAAGGATAAATGGCTAACCCAGCCATTCTTTCTTGCTCTAAATCTCTCAAGAAGGAAAACGCACCAATTCTGCTAAATTATATTTTTATAAGTCAGCATCAGAGCTGTTGAGTAAGGAGTTCAGGAGGTGAGATGAGCAGCCGTGTGCGATGGCCACATAGAATTTCACAAGTCCCAAACCACCCAAGTATGAGCAGTTGTGATCCTTACCAATCTATAACTAGCAATAGGTGTGTTGAACCCGCCTTGCGGCTCCTCTAAAGTCTGCTCTGTGTTCCTTGCAGGGGGAGCCAGGAGGAAGAGGGGAGGATGGTCTGCCCGGGAAGCCTGGCCTCAGGGTAAGGACTCCGCCTCCCTCCCACTAAGCTGGTGACTGCCTGGTGCATTTGGGGCTGTGTGTGAGTTTCCACTGTTCATGGGTGGAACCTGTATGCTGGCACCACAGAAAATAAAAAGGAACATTGCAAAGGGGTGGGCATGGGCAGGGCCAAGGGGCTCTAATCTGGAATGGCCACAGAAGGTGAGGCTGGGGCCACCACCACCTCCAGGACAGAGGGGTCGGGGAGGCTATGGCTCTGTAGCCTAGAGAGATCTGTGGCTAGAGGAGGGGTCACTCCTGTGACCCTGTGGCCATCAGAGGTTGTCCTGGTGGGGAGGGAGCAGGGGACAAACACTGCTCACAGGACTGAGCACTCTGGCTCTGTCCTTCTCTTGGCTTTGTACTGGCCACCTCCAGTGCTTCCCAATGGCTGAGCCCTACAGACAGCCGAGGCTTAGGGCGGGGGAAATTGAGAAGGGGTCTGAGGGAGACATGGGTCCTCAGCATGGGATTTGAGAGTAGAGAGCCCTGAATGCCCTGTGGTGATGACTGTCCCTTTGCCAAGACTCCCTCTGGGGACAGCTGCTTCCCCCTGAAGCTATCCTTGTGGGTGGCCTTGCCCTGTTTAGCTCTGAGGCCTCCCTCAAGTCTGGCCTGGGCTCAGAACAGACTAGGGAGGGCTGGGCTGCGTGCACAGGGTGTGTGTGTCTGTGCTGCATATGTGTTCATGTGTGAGGAGCCACACAGGCTCCTGCGGTTCTGGGAAATGGGTCCTCCAGACGGGAGGCCTCGTGGGGTCATCTGCTCCTCCTGTCCCTGCCTGCAGGGCTCCCATTCTCCCAGGGATGAACAGTCCAGTCAGTGACTGGGTCTTAGTCAAGCCTGTCTCCCACTGCCCGCCTACAGTCAGGTGCTTCTGTCTTCAGCCAGGGCTTACTGGGTTGGTAGCTTAGGAGTGGCCTGGACTCTGCACAGTGGCAGTGCTGACCTCAGAGGAGGGTACTTCTCAGGTGTTCTATGTAGTGGCCAGGTGCTTGTGGGCAAATGTCCCCTGTTGCGTCACTGTGCATAACATAGTCATTCCTTAGGAGACAAAATAACATACAACTGAAAAAGCCCAGATTCAGTGGCACTCCTGCTGCCTCCAGCACACTGGGTTTGCACAGAGTGTGGAGTGAGTGCCGCCCGGAGCCACTCCAAAGCTCCGGCTTCCTGGACTCCAGGCACTGAGAACCCAGGTCCCAACCCTGGGCGCCCCTATGTTCTTCAAACACAGAGCACTAGAACTGTACCAGGATGACCTGGGCAAGATGTGACTACTGGAGATATGACACATGCAGATTGAAGACGAGAGAAATCCCCAGGGATGCCCTGAATTTCATCCGATAGTTCTCATAATCGATCGCAGCAAACCCAGTGAGAACATTACAGATTGTTTCCCTACTGAATAAAAGTTGAAATTTATCCAGTATAAACCTGGAAGTGGTTGCCACCCTCACGGACGATCTGTCCACACACCTTCCGGGGAGGCCTGCAAGCCACACCTGGGAGCACCCTGGCCAGTGGCTCTCAGTGGACACACTCTTCTGAGCGGAGGGGACGGTCAGGATGAAATGAAGAGTCCAGGCCATGTTAAAGTATTCACAGTTTATTGAAGATACAAAAAGCTCTACAAAGTTAAGATGAAGCTCGACATTGAGGGGGTGGAAATGGCTGCCCACTTGTACTTCTTGTCTACCTTAAAGCTGCCTTTACCTAGTGTGACCTTCTTACTTAATCTCTACTTCACATCTTTACTGGTCCCCGTGGGGTGGAAAGCAGGCCAGAAACCAAACTGCTGGTCCCCGCAGCCCCTCTCCAGCCTCCTGTGAATCCTTCAAAGCCAGTGTCCGGGGGAGCGTCAGAGTCTCCTACCCTGGTCCTGGCTGGCCCTAGAGAGAAGATGCTGGTGCAAGATCAGCCTCTGTTGTGGAAGGTGGTGATTCTAAAATCCGTCTCAGACACAGTGTCATCCACTCTGCAGGAAAGACGCCGTCCCCACCTTCTCAAGATGCCCTCTCTCAGCCTGCGGGGGTTCCCTCAGCCTTTGACGAGTTCACTCCTATGTTAATGTTCTCTGGCCCCAGGCTTTGCTTAGTTCATTTCTAACTGTTCACTGCAGGGCTGCTCCCCATTTTCAGAGAGTTCCTCTGAGCAATAGACAGGGCTGATTTTTGCTTTTCAGAGACCCCCTTCGCTTCCAGGTTTATACTGGATAAATTTCAACTTTCTGTTCAGTAAGGAAACAATGTGTTTTGTTCGGGTCCGCTGCGATCGATTATGGGAACCATCGGATGAAATTCAGGGCGTCCTTGGGGATTTCTCTCGTTTTCCATCTGCATGTGTCACATTTCCGATAGTCACTAGGGGCTGAAGGATCCAAATGTCTCTCCCGGGTCATCGGGGTGCAGTTCGAGGGCTCTGTGTTTGAGGCGTTTCCCTGGAAAGTTTAAAGTTGGACTTCCTGCAGTTCTGACACTTTACCCTCATTGCCGTAGTCCTAGGAGTGACCTGGCGTGCGGGGCCTTGTCACCCTATCTGGACAAAGTGCCAGCTGAAGACATAGATTGTTTTCCAAGATGGTCACAAACAAGTCATGGATGGCAGATTCGCGGAGTCTATCCAGGGAGTGGAGTTGTTTGTAGCGTGAGCAGAGACAACGGCATTCTGGGGCTTGGTCAGGAATTCAGGACTCCTGGCCATTCCATGGTGCCTTGGGATTGGGGTTCACAACCCCAATTCAGGGGCAGTGCTGATGTCTTCAGCCCTTTTTTTTCTTTTTCTTTTTTTTTTTTTGAGACAGAGCCTCAAGCTATCCTCCTGGGTAGGGTGCCATGGCATCATAGCTCATAGCAACCTCCAACTCCTGGGCTCAAGCGAATCTCCTGCCTCTGCCTCCCAAGTAGCTGGGACCACAGGCGCCCGCCACAACGCCCGGCCATTTTTTGGTTGCAGCCATCATTGTTTGACGGGCCCGAACCCTTTTTTTTCCTGACGGAACTCATCTGCTTCCCCGTCTCAGTATGTAAGAGTCGTTCCCTCTGTGAACGTGTTTTCATCCCAGCAGATTTAAAGCAGCAATTTGAGTGACGAGTATTTGCACAACTCCAGTTAGAGCAATTCTTGCTAATTGTGCTTATAAACACCAGGAATTGATGGGAGCACTGGAATGTGTCCAGAATTTCAAAATGTGCTGACTTCAGATGCCACTTCCCATCCCGACACCAGCGCTCCAGGAGGAACCATGCGCTTATACTAAGATGCTCTGGGTGCCTTTTGTTTCGTGTTCTTCCAGTGTGGTGGCGCGGGGGTGCTGGACCTCACGCCAAGCTGAGTCTGGCACACTCCGGGGACAATCCACACCTGTGTGCACACCACCTGCTCACTCATTCCTCAGTCCCTGGCCTCACTCGCTTATTAGAAAACCACAGTTCTCTATGAAATCTACACGAAAGGTTTTGAATGCTAGAAAAAAATTGCCATTAGAGAAGTTAGTGATTTTAAAGAGCAACACCATTGCTTAAAAATTATAATCTCTCACCACCACGTTGTACTTCTTGGCTAGGGTGACTTGTGACTTGGTAAGCACAGCAGCCCAGTGCCCTGGGATTAGGATAGAGCCCCTCTGTTCCTGTGTCCCTTACATCAGCCTGACCACGAAGTGCTCCTTGGGAACTCCCCTAGTCCCTTCAGGCTTCTGTGACAACATACTTTTGATGGGGTAATTTATAAACAACATACCCTCACTCCTCAGGGTACTGCAGGCTGGGAACTCCAGGATCAAGGTGCCAGCAGATTGGGGGACTGTGAGGGCTCTTTGCTTCATGAATGACACTTTGTATCTTTGTCCTCACACATGGTGGAAAGGCTAAAGGGTTTCACAGTCTTTTTCACAAGGACACTAATCCCATTCATGATGGTGGAGCCCTGGCGAGCTGATCCCCTCCCTATGGCCCTGCCTCTTAACTACTGCCACATTGCCAACAATACTTAAACACGTGAATTTGGGGGGATACCTTCAGGGCATAGCAAGAACCTAATGGCTGAGGACAAAATTCAAGCTATAAGAATTGCATCACTTTGGGGTGTGCGTAATGTAAGCTCTGAGGTTCAATAGGATGTCACCCACGGCTGGCTTTCACTGTAACACACCACGGGAAAGGAGCAGTGTTTCTCTCTCCTCACTCTAAGCTTTGTCTGCGCAGAGGAGTCTCAGGACACCCAGTTGCCTTGGACAAAGTCCTTTTCCAGCTTCCTCTTCATCTTAGGGAGGAGAGTGGAGTCTTGGCTTCCCTAACACGAGCAAGACTCAGAGCCAGGTGGATTTGGGAGTCCCGTGTTGGCCCCTCTTGCTTTGAATTACAGGTGTTTAGGCTCAGGATGAACAGATTGAATCTGTACAAACTCCGGGGACAGTCAGAGGAGTTGCTTCTTGAGGAAGAAATAAATCAACATGGGGAATGTGGAACCCCTCTCTGCAGAAATACTGCTGCTTTGGTTTCAGAGCCCATGACTCTTGATCCCGCCCTTATGCTGCGTGTGTGAGGATGAAGGGCCGTGCCCGGCAGGTGCTGGGCTGTGTGGGCCCGGCTGGGTGTGAGTGAAAGGTAATGCAGTGCCTGTTATTCCACCTCCAGGGTGAAGTCGGGGAGCAGGGCCTGGCAGGCCGACCTGGAGAGAAGGTCAGTTTGTTTGTGCCTTTATTCATTCATTCATTCATTCATTCATTCATTCATTCATTCATTCATTCGTGGTTGCCCAGAGGAACAAGCCCTGTTCTTTGGGAGCTCCCTCTGTCCCTTTTGTGCGTTCATTTATTTGTTCAGTGATTGTCAGCGTGTCCTACAGATCCGTCACTATGTTGGTCACAGCCAGGAACCGGGTAAACTGGACGTTGAGGGACAATTGGACAGGCGTAGTGAGTGGTGGCATGTGGTGTTGGGCAGAGGAGAGGGCTCTTCAGACTCAGGGATGGTCTAGGACGTTGCGGCTGAGCCCTATAGAATGGGGAGGAGTTGGACACCAAGAGAGACAAAATAGGGTTCCCAGGAAAGGAACGGCCAGAGTGCGCGAGAGCTGGGGCCCGTGGACAGAGTGTCTGGGGTCCCCCTCTCCCCACTACACTGTTTCCCACATGACTCCTGCTCAGGGGTGGAAAAAGGGACTGGTGGGCACGGGGCCCACGGCCCGGCCCAGGAGGGTTTCCCCCAGGGAAAGCTTTTCAGAGACACCAGGAATGTACTGTCTTCACAGGGAGCAGCTGGCCTCCCTGGGGCTCCAGGCTTCCCAGGCTTGCGGGGAGAGAAAGGAGACCTGGTGAGTGTGGCAGCTTTCTCCTCCCCGCCCCTCACCTGTGCCCATGGAAAGCGGCTCGTTGGAGTCTCTGTTCCTTACAGGGAGGTGGTGGGTGAAGGGTGCATCCCCAGTGGGGGATGGAAGGGGGTGGGAGGGGAGGGGCCTGCCCAGGTCCATGAGCTGCAGCAAAGGATGGTGACTGAGGGATGGGAAGGCGGGGGGCAGGCGCCCCCTGTCAGGTACCAGGTGGGGAGTTCGAGGCTTCCCACTTAATGACCGGATGGCCCTTCGAGTTAGACCTCAGTGTGCCCGCTTTATTGTTCTGGCAAGGGCCGGTGTATCTTCTATATCCCAAGGTCATGTAGCTCTGACCTGGAAAGGGCAGGGATCAAGCTCAGTTTGGCTCCTAATGTTTTCTAATTTTATCTTTTACTGTAGGGACAAAAAGGCGAACTGGGACTTCCAGGACTGAAAGGAGACCGAGGTGAAAAGGTAGGAGCTTCTGGCTCTCACCTGTCATCTGTTATCATTAGTCAGAAGGTGTGTGCTCACTCAGAGCTCCTCCGTGGGAGGAGAAGTCAGACCGGAACCTCTAGCTTTCTTGTTCACCATTGTTGTAAGATTAGAAAGGAGACGGTGGCGTCAGAGATGACACATCTATCCATCCCTCTGTCCATCCATCCTTTCCTGCCTGTCATGCCTACAAACCTGTCCTATGTCCCTGTGTGGCCAGTCCCTCTCTGAGCACAGCCACTGAAAGAAAGAGAAAGAAAGAAAGGGCAAGTGGTAGGGTGTGGACACTGCCTGGGCGACTGGTGGATGGTGGGGAGGTCCTCCGGGGCTGGGACGACGAGAGGTGGGAAGGGCCTGTCCTCAGCAGTCAGAGAGGCTGCCAGCTGTCGAAGGAGCCTGGTGGTCCTCCTGGTCTGGGGCAGGGATCTGGGGCAGGGGACTGACTCTCCTGGCCTGGCACAGTCCCATAACCTGGCACCTTCAGTATCTGGGCCTGTCCCTTCCCTATAGCCCAGATCTCCTGCCAGAACCCTGGACAGCAGGAGGGATCTCATCTCTCTCAGCAGATGAGATCGCAGAGGTTGGCTCCTGGGACAGCTACCAGGATGGGGGAAGGCATAGGAACAAACAGGAAGAAGCACACCCGCACCAGCAGCACCACTGCCGACGTAAAGGGCTGCTGTTCAGACCGGCTCTGAGGCCCAGCCCAGCCACCTCACAGGTGGAGCCTGCCAGCCTGGGGCTCAGGGCCTGACTCTGATGGTTGTGAAGGGAAATTCCAGGCGGCTGCTTTACTTGAGTGACACACTGGTGGATGCCAGGAGAAAGATGGAAATTTTAAAATCGTACAAAGAAGATAATTGCCTTCCCTCTGGAACGTTCTTTCACGGAAGCATTTTGAAGATACAGTGAACTCTAATTTGGCATGCATGGTCTGGGAAAATATACCCCCACTATTTCTTCCTGCTAAGGACCCAGGTCTGTGGTTTCAGCCCCTTTGAGGCTGTCCCCACTCTCTAAGGGAGTGCACAGGGCAGGCCTGGAGCTCCAAGCAGGCGCTTCATCTATTTCAGCTTGAGTTAGAGCCCCGGGGGAGCCTGTGCTGGTCAGGAAACACAGCTGGCCTTTCAGACACCTTCAGGAGAGCCTTTGACTGACTAACTGCCACTATGTGAACCCCCGAGGCTGTGGACTTTCGGGGCTGCTGAAGGCTGCACTCAGTACCTGGATTCAAGCCAGGATTTAGTGAGAATTTGTCAACTGGGAAACTGCCAATGGTCTGGCACACGAGGGAGGCTGTCATTGAACCCTATGAATGTGACAAACTCGGTGTCCTACCTGTCTGAAATGCAGGCCCGAGCGAGCCTCAGCCTCCGCTAAACGGCGTGAGCTTGACCAGCCGGGATCTGTTCTGCAGGTTGTGCTTCCTGGAGGGTCCTCGTCTCCCTTGGTCGTCCTCATAACAGTGAACTACGAAGTCATTTTCATTTTGATCCTCATTTTACAGATGAAAGAAGGAAGGCCCAGAGGGGTGCGTGTCTCAGCCAGAGGGGCAGAGGTGCAGCCTGATAGGACAGGGGGTGGGCAGCGTCCAGGCAGGTGGGCGCCAGAGTCTATGCTCTTCACCACGTCCTTCCAGTGGGGTTCTAACTTGTGCCCCCTATCTTAACCCTTTCAGCCCAGTAAAGACATTCACTGGGGCTGACAGTCATTGCCTAAGAGAGACTCATAGGCCATCGGAATAAAATGACAGTGAACAAGATGCAGCCTAGTCTCAGGGAACCTCAGATTCTCCAGGGGACCAGTAGACCAGGAAACCTCTGGGGACCCTGCTATGAGCACCGCATGCTGAGGGGTGCTTTGTGCTCAGCTTGTGAACACATTAGCCTAGAGCCCCAGGGCAACTTTATAAATCTCACCCCGCCCCAGATAAGGCACCAGGTGTTTCTGCGTGTTTCCTGCAGTTTAACAAGAGGAGTATTATTCTTGGAATCAGATGGGGGCCTCGGCCTAAAGGTGGTTCTGCTGACACCTCCCAGGGTCACTGTAAGGATGTCCTGGTTGGGGCATGACCTGGGGAGGCTTGTTATGTTCAGGATTGTCCCAAGCACTGTCCATAGGGAGACTCGGGTGACCTCAGGACAACACTGTGAGGGTGACCATTACCAGCAACATCCCCACTTCATAGATGAAGAAACCAAGACACAGAGAAGCTATTTCACCTCCCTGGGCTGTATGAATAGGGTGGGGGCGTCCAGCTCTGGAAAGGGGCAGCCTGCTTCCTCCTCCTGCAGGCTACTGGTCAGGGCTGCATCACTCCCCCAGGCCGGCTGTCTTCCCTCCAATTCCCAGGTCCCCTTTCTGCTCTCTCCCCTCCAATTCCCAGCTCTCCTGCTCAGGTCCTTTCTGGGCTCCAAGTGACACCCCTCCTCAACCTCACTTCTTGGGGGCTGGAGCCCAAGGGCTTTGCTCTGGACAGACTTTCTGTCTATAAATAGCGAGCCCGGATGGAAGAGCTTTGCGAGGATAAGCATTCAGGCCTGCCGCTATCGTGGACTTTTCAGAAATGTAATTTCTGTTTGAGAAACTCATTTCCAGAATGCAAAGGCTTAGCAAGACCGTAAAGCCCTTTTGATTACTTGGGCAGAGGCGCCAGGGCCACAGCAGAGTCACATTCAAGCTTCCAAAGAATTCGGTTTGCTTTTCTTTTCCTCTGAGAAATATATAATAATAGATGAGTTTGGTTAAAAAAAAAAATCCAAACATGACATTAAAGCAACATTGCCCTCTTCCGACCGTGGGCGGCACAGCCGGACTCGGTGTCCCTCTGTACCCCTGACCCATGTACATTCATGCCCCACAGCCTCGTGGACAGTGGGCGTGGCAATGGTAAGAAATGGCACTGCTGGGGAGGCACCTGTGGCTCAAAGGAGCCGGCCCCATATACTGGAGGTGCTGGGTTCAAACCCGGCCCCAGTCAAAAACTGCAAAATAAAAAAAAAAAAAAAAAAAGAAGAAGAAGAAGAAAAGAAATGGTGCTTCTACTGAGAGCTGAACCACTTGTGGAGAAGCTGGGGTTGGAGCCCTGGGGGGTCAGACTCACTGCAATGCCCAGAGAAATTTCTTCGCCAAGCCTCTCTCAAGGTCAGAGAGACCCCTGGGGTCTGCCCTAGTGGGCCTCTCCTGGCCCCCCACACTCAGGACAAGAAGGAGCCGTTCTCTCATGCCCTCAGGGTGTCCTCCCACCCCCTCTCATGTTGTACACCCACCACACCCCCAGCTAGGAAAACACTCAGCTTTGGTCATTTGTACTTTTTCATGGAGCTTAAATTGGCTCAGATGAGACTGGTCCTACATTACGAGTTTAGCTATGTCAGGAAGAGAATTGGGTCTAATCAGATAATACATGGTAACACCAGGGGCAGACTTTCTTTCTGAAGCCTCTGGAACTTGGGTCAGGGCAATGCCCCATGGCATGCCTTCTAGTTTAAAACAAGCTCAGCATTTGATGATTGTGTGACTCTGAGTAGGCTCATTGATGTTTAATATGCCTCAGTCTTTTCATCTGTGAAATGGGGCTACATAAGTACCTTAGGGGCATTTTACAAAGATTAAATGAGTTCACACATGTGAAATACATAAACTAGTACCTGGAGTTAAATGCTGTATGGCAATAGAAATAATGACAGAAAATGATGGCACTTTCGGTGTCAGCAGCCTGACACCCAAAGAGCAGCCTGTCTCTCTCTAAGCCGACTACACGCCTTCATTTGTCCATCTAGTAACCATGTTTGGAAGGCCTGCCATAGACCTAACTTGGGCTGGTTTCAGGAACAGAGCTAGGTCTCGGCACCTGTTCCTTGGCACTGTGTGACACATGTGAAATGCCAGCTGTGGAGACCGAGTCCAGTCACTGTGGGTCCTGCTTGGAACAGCTCAAGGCATCTTCTCCTCGGGGCAATGTAGGACTAGCCCTCTCTTTACTGTCTCATCCAGTGCCTACATGATGCTCTGAGGAATATATTGTTGTTATTATTATTATTTTACGAAGAAGAAATGAATCCAAAGAGGTAAAAATAATTTATAAAATAATAGAATTGGGTTTTTTTTTTTTGTTGAGACGGAGCCTCAAACTATCCCCCTGGGTAGAGTGCCATGGCGTCACAGCTCAGAGCAACCTCCAACTCCTGGGCTCAAGCGAGTCTCCTGCCTCCGCCTCCCAAGTAGCTGGGACCACAGGCGCCCGCCACAATGCCCGGCCAAGAATTGGGTTTTAAGCTCGGGTGATTCAACAGTATTGCGGGGATGTAATACTCCGTTCCCTCAACACCTGCTCCTTCAGAGGATGGTGACAGGGCCATTTCACTTGCAGCCACTGTGCCCCAGAGCAGGTGTGGGGAATGCTTGCAGTAACAAATCAACACTGGTTACGTTAGAATCAGAGGGACACAACCTGCCATCAGCAGGAAGATGAACAACGGATAACTTTATTCCCATATACACAATGGGCCAGCACGTGGCATTATGAATGAGCTGCACTCTGCGGCCACTCAGAGCATTACAAATACTTCTCAGCACAAGGTTTATGATTTACAGTCTGGGTGTATGCATCGATGTACTGAGGGATCTAACTCTGAAGGTAGGTGCAGAGTGGGTGACCCTGCTGCCTGGGGAGAGCAGAGTTACCAGACTTGTCCCAGCATAAGCCCTGAGTTGGCAGGAGGACTACTGGTCATTTCTTTTTCATTTCTTCATCTAGGGTGAAGCTGGTCCTGCAGGTCCCCCTGGGTTACCTGGAACTGTGAGTTGCTCTGTTTCCAACCTTTCTCTAGCTCTGGATTCCTAAGGTAGTGGGATCCTCCCACCACACAGTTACGCACCACTCCTTCTTAGTATGTGGTAGTCACTAGTTCCGTCCTTGGGTCTATACTTCAAAAATAGATAAACTCTAAGAACCATGCTGTGCTTCCTGATTGTTTTATTCACAAAGTCCTGGTTATTATTTATCAGAATGTGTGCTAGACACTGGGCATGCGTGTCTGTTACATACCGGGAAACTGAGGCCAGAGACGAGAAGTGCTTTGTCCAGGGAGAGACTGAACTACCCTGACCCAGGACTGGGATTCCCCCTCCCACCTCTGCAGGTGTTAGGGCAAGCACTGTGGGCTGGTGCTATGTGTCGTGACAGGACAGGCTTGGGGACACACAACTGACCTCTTGCTCTGCTGTTCACTAGCTTGAGTCTGAGATATGTCACTTGATTTCCAAAAGTCTCAGTTTTCTCTCTCACTTAGGATTATTGTGTAGTGAAAAACAACTGACAAAATCTACCTACTTAGCAGAGTTCCTGGTACATAGTAAATACTAAATTAAAAACAAACTGATATTATTACTTACCCTCCTCCCAATAATCTACAGTGGGACATTTTTTTTTTTCATTTTAATATTTCTCCCTGGCTTTGAAAGTGTCTGTCTGATAGGTTGACGTCAGGGAAGTTGCACATTGACAAGTGTATGTGGGCCAGTTGCCATCCACAGCCGGGAGACAGAGAGCCGGAACATTCTTTGCAAAGAATCTTACTTTTCGCTTTTCATTGAAGTGAAATCATTAACCCAAAGCTCCATCTCCTCTCCAGGCTCATCTAGCAAAATGAGATTCAGACATTCCACAAGGATTTGGAAGAATCTCAGAATCACAAATTGAGTCAGATTGGTCACATCCGATTGTTTCAGACTGATGAGGGCATGCAGGGAAAAATGCTCTCGTGCCCTTCTGGTGGGGAGCACGTTGGTAGCACCAGTTTGAGAAGTTACGTGGCAGTGTATTCCATATCTAGACATCTGTGCTAGGGAAATATTTGCATGTGTGCATTCTGACAGGCTTGTGTAAAGATGCATAGTGCCACTTATGACAGTGAAACGTTAGAAGCCAACTATGAGGGTGTATGCATAGAATTGAGTAAATTATAGAACACTCATCTTACTGACTTCCACTTTATAAGTAAATGCACTTATGCATATGGTCTTTTTTTATTTTTTTAAAATTAAACCATAGCTGTGTACATTAATGCAATCATGGAGTACAGTGTGATGGTTTTATATACAATTTGAAACTTTTTCATCAAACTGGTCAAGACAGCCTTCACCTCATTTTCTTTGTTATTGTGTTAAGACATTTATATTCTAAACTTAGTAAATTTCACATGTACCCTTGTAAGATGCACCATAGGTGTGGTCCCAATGATTACGCTCCCTCCACCCAGCCTCCCCTCTCCCATGCACCTCCTTTTTCCCCTTCATCTTGGGCTGTAGTTGGGTTATAGCATTCATATGGAAGTGTGGGTATTTATAAATTGGTTTCATAGTAAGGCTGAGTACATTGGATACTTTTTCTTCCATTCTTGAGATACTTTGCTAAGAAGAATTATGTTCCAGCTCCATCCATGTACGCATGAAAGAGATAAAGTCTCCATCTTTCTTTAAGGCTGCATAATATTCCACGGTGTACATATACCACAATTTATTAATTCATTCATGGGTCGATGGGCACTTGGGCTTCTTCCATGACTTAGCAATTATGAATTGGGTTGCAATAAACATTCTGGTGCAAATATCTTTGTTATAAAGTGATTTTTGGTTTTCTGGATATATACATAGTAGAGGAATTAATAGGATCAAATGGTAGGTCTAATTTTAGATCCCTAAGTGATCTCCAAACATCTTTCCAAAAGGAAAGTATTAGTTTGCATTCCAACCAGCAGTGAAGAAGTGTTCCCTTTTCTTTACATTTGTGCCAACATCTCTGGTTTTGGGATTTTGTGATGTGGGCTAATCTTACTGGAGTTAGATGATATCTCAAAGTGGTTTTGATTTGCATTTCTCTGATGATTAAGGATAATGAGCATTTTTTCATGTGTCTGTAGGCTGTGCACTTGTCTTCTTCAGAGAAGTTTTTATTCAAGTCCCTTGCCCACCCTGAGATGGGAAGATGGGATCTCTCTCTTTTTTTTTTTTTTTGCTAATATGTTTGAGTTCTTTGTGGATTTTGGTTATTAAATATTTATCAGAGACATAACCTACAAATAGCCTCTCCCATTCTGAGGACTGTCTGCTTGCTTTACGTACTGTGTTCTTGGCTGTGCAAAAGCTTTTTAGTTTGATCAGATCCCAGTAGTGTATGTTTGGTGTTGCTTTAATTGTCTGGGGGGGTCCTCCTCATAAAATGTTCTCCCAGGCTGATTTCTTCAAGCGTTTTCCCTGTATTTTCTTCTAGTATTTTTATAGTTTCATGCCTTAAGTTTAAATTTTTAATCCGGTGAGAGTATATCTTAGTTAATGGTGAGAGGTGTGGGTTCAGTTTCAATCTTCTTGCCAGCCAGTTTGCCCAGAACCATTTGTTAAATAGGGAATCTTTTCCCCACTGAATGTTTTTAACTGGCTTCTTGAAGATCAAATAATGGTGAGTAGCTGGGTTCATCTCTTGGTTCTCTATTCTGTTCCATACATCTACCTCTCTGGTTTTGTGCCACTACCATGCTGTTTTGATCACTGTGGATTTGTAATATAGTCTGATGTCTGGTAGCATGATTCCTCCTGCTTTGTTTTTATTTCTGAGTAATGTCATGGCTATTCAAGGTTTTTTTCTGATTCCATATAAAACAAAGTATCATTTTTTTGAGATCTTTAAACTATGACAGTGGAGCTTTAATAGGGAATGCATTAAAATTATATATTGCTTTGGGTAGTATGGACATTTTAACAATGTTGATTCTTCCCAGCCATGAGCATGGTATGTTTTTCCATTTGTTAACATCTTTAGCTATTTCTTTTCTTAGAGTTTCATAGTTCTCTTTATAGAGATCTTTCACACCCTTTGTTAGGTAAACTACCAAATATTGAATGGAATAGAGTCCTTGACTGTTTCTTCAGTTTGACTATTATTGGTATATATAAAGCCTACAGATTTATGACTGTTGATTTTGTAACCGGAGATGCTGCTGTATTCCTTGATCCCTTCTAAGAGTTTTATAGTAGAATCCCTGGTGTTTTCCAGATATATAATCATATCCTCTGTGAAAAGTGAAAGTTTGATCTCTTCTGACCCTATTTGGATCCCTTGATCACCTTTTCTTGCCTATTTGCAATGGCTAAGACTTCCATTACAATGTTAAAAAGTAGTGGAGACAGTGGGCAACCTTGCCTGGTTCCTGATCTGAGTGGAACTGATTTCAATTTAATGCCATTCAATATGATATTGGCTGTGGGTTTGCTATAGATGGCCTCTATCAGTTTAAGAAATCTCCCTTAGGATGCTGGATATTGTCAAAAGCTTTTTCTGCATCAATTGAGAGAATCATATGGTCTTTGTTTTTTATTTATGTGCTGAATTATATTTATAGATTTACATCTATTCAACCAGCCTTGAGACCCTGGGGAAAAACCCATTTGGTCATGGTGTATAATTTGCTTGATGTGTTGCTGGATTCTGTTTGCTAGGATCTTGTTGAATATTTTTGCGTCAATATTCATTAGTGATATTGGTATATAATTTTCTTTTCATATTGGGTCTTTTCCTGGTTTGGGGATCTAGGTGATGTTTGCTTCATAGAATGTGTTGGGTAGTATTTCTTCTTTTTCTATATTTTGAAAAAGGCTAAGTAATATAGGTACCAGTTCCTCTTTAAAGGTGCGGTAGAATTCTGATGTGAAGCCATCTTCTCTCAGGCTTTTATTTTTAGGGAGGTTTTGAATAGTTGATGCTATTTTAGAGCTTGATATAGGAGTGTTCAACATTTCCACTTCATTCTGGCTAAGTCTAGGAAGGTGGTGTGCTTCCAAGTATTGGTCTATTTCCTTCAAATTTTTGTATTTCTGAGAATAGAGTTTCTTGTAATATTTATTGAGGATTTTTTTAATTTCTGAGGAGTCTGTTGTTATTTCATGTTTGCCATTTCTGACTGATGAAATTAGAGATTTTACTCTTGTATTCCTGGTTAGGTTAGCCAAAGATTTATCTATTTTATTGACCTTTTCAAAAAACCAACTTTGTGATTTATTGATCTGTTGTATAATCCTTTTGTTTTCAATTTCATTTAATTCTGCCCTAATTTTGGTTATTTCTTTTCTTCTGCTGGGTTTGGGATTAGAATGTTTTTTATTTTCTAGTTGCTTGAGATGTCCCATTAAGGTGTTAACTTCCTCTCTTTCCGTTCTCTTGAGGAAGGCTTGCAGTGTTATAAATTTCTCTCTTAGGACTGCTTTTGTGGTATCCCAGAGGTTCTGATAATTCATGTCTTCATTATCATTTTTTCCCAAAAATTTAGTAATTTCCTTCTTAATCTTGTCTATAACCCAGCTATCATTCAGCATAAGGTTATTTAGTTTCCATGTTTTTGTATGAGTATGCAGATTCCTATTGTTACTATGTTCAACTTTTATTCCATGATAGTCCTAGAAGATGCAAAGAATAATTTCTATTCTTTTAAGTTTGTTGAGGTTAGACTTGTGACTTAAGATGTAATCAATTTTGGAGGATGTTCCATGGGCTGATGAGAAGAATGTGTACTTAGTTTTGTTAGGATGAAATGTTCTGTAGATGTCCATTAAATCCAATTGTTGAATGGTTGCGTTTAAGTCTAATATCTATTTTCTTAGTTTCTTATTGGAGGATCTATCCAACACTGCCAAAAGAGTGTTAAAATCTCTGACTATTATGGTGCTGGAGGAAATCAAGTTGCTCACGTTAGTGTCTCTCTTATAAATTGAGGCACATTCTGGTTGGATGCATAAATGTTAATAATTGAAATCTCATCATGTTGAGTGTTACCCTTAACAAATATGAAGTGACCATCCTTATCTTTCCTTACTTTTATTGGTTTAAAGCCTATTGTATCTGTGAATAAAATTGCAACACCTGCTTTTTTCTGATTTCCATTTGCCTGAAATATAGATAACCATCTCTTCACCCTGAGTTTATATTTATCTTTTAATCTAAGATGAGATTCTTGTATGCAGAGATATCTGGCCTGAGTTTTTGTATCCAGTCAGCCAACCTGTGCCTCTTTAGAGGACAATTTAAGCCATTCACATTAATTGAGAATATTGATAAGCCTGGTAGAATTTTAGGTATCGAGTTTTCCCAAAGTCCAGTGGACATTTTTAATCCTTTCACCACTGTGGAAGTTGGAATTTGATCAAAAGTTTCTGAGTGAATTTACTTCGGTGGTAGAGGATTGCACTGGTCATTGTGAAGGCTAGGTCTGAGAATGTCCTGGAGAGTTGGTTTAGTTATGGCAAATTTCTTCAATATGTGAATGTCATTAAAGTATTTAATTTCTTCATCATAAATGAAACTCAGTTTAGCTGGATATAGGGTCCTGGGTTGAAAGTTATTTTGTTTTTGGACATTAATAGTTGATGACCACCCTCTTCTAGCTTGAAACATTTCAGCAGAGAGATCTGCAATCATTCTAATATTCTTCCCCTTGTAGGTTATGGTTTTCTTGCATCTGGTTGCATGTAGAATTTTCTCCTTCACATTAATTTTGGTGAAGTTAAGTATAATGTGTCTGGGAGATGTCTTATTTGGGTTGAGTCATGCTGGGGTTCTGAAAATGTCTGCTATCTAAATTTCAGAATCTCTTGTCATGTCTGGGAAGTTATCCTTGATTATCTCATGGAGTAGAGCATCTGTGTCTTTTGAAGCCACCTTGTTGCCTACAGGAATTCATATAAGGCTATAGTTTTCTTTGAATTATCCCAGAGCTCTCTGGGAGAATGGTCCATTTTAGCTCTCCACTTCTCTTCCTCTTTGAGCATTTGGGAACATTCAGAAGCTTTGTGTTCAACGTCAGAGATCCTTTTTTCTACCTGCTCCATTATGTTACTGAGGGATTCTACTGTATTTCTCAGATCTTTGAGAACTGCAAGTTCTTGTCTCAATATGTCAAAATCTTTGGTGATTTTTTGTCTTTGAATTCCTTGAATTCTTGAGATAACTTTTGAAATGCTCCTTGAATTTCTAATTCCAACTTTACCTCCATTCTATGAATCTTATTTGTAATTCAAATTCTGAATTTGATTTCTGACATCTCAGAATTGTTTATGAATGGGATCTTCTGGTGTGTCCACCATGTTGTTCCTTGGGGGAGTTGAACTACTCTGATTATTCATGTTGCCAGAGTTTTTTCACTGATTTCGCCCCATGATTATTTTATACTGTTTGGCTAGATGAGCTGATAAGGTGAAGTTGGGTTGGGAGCTCCTGGAGTAGTGATTAACCAGCTCTTTGCCCAAGAACTGAGACTGGTGTCTGTACCTTTTCCCCTAGAGTCTTCAAAAGTACCTGTACAGTGCTATGGCCTGAGACACTGGGGATATGCTTGGTGTGGTGGGGCTAAGTGTCTCTGTCTTGTTTTTAGCTGGTCTCTGTCCAATCCTAGTGTATCAGTAACTCTGGGTTGAAGTCTCAGCTGTGGAGTAATACCAGCAAATAAGTCACCCTGCCCCCCATGGGCAACAACTTGAAAAGGAAAATCAAAATTTCTTACAACCACACACCCAGGGTACCACTTTGGATAATCCTCAGGTGATTGGCCTATTACAAGAGTTTCAAATCAATTGTCCCAGTCAGCACCCAGTCTCAAGTAGGGGAGTTCACAAGGTCTCCAGCAACTAGAGAGCAGGGGTCTGCTGGCAGCTCAAGTATGACTCTCTCCGTTGCTCCATGAGGTCAGAAGGACCCACCCAGCAAATGAATTAGTCCAGGAAGGTTGATGCCTCCTTCCCCACCTTGCACCTCTGTCACACCCAGTCACTGGTAACCCCTCAGAGCTGTGACCCAGTTCCCTCCAATGAGCAGATGTTCCAGGAGTTTGTACCTGCCTGAGTCACAGGGAGATCTATGTCTCCTTGGCCAGGCTGCTGCACTCTGCCACCAGCTGGCAGGAGAGCTGAAGCCTGACAACCTCAGGTGCTTCATGGAAGCTGGGGCAGTTCACTAAGTTCTAGCCCCCCCCCCACCCAGATTGATATTGCTGCCACTTATATTCTTGCAGAATTTGTGTTTCTTTCCCAGCTATAATCCCCTAGGCACTGTTTGAGTTCACAGAAACTGTGACTCAGCTCTGCCCTTTGCTGCTGCCTGGAGCTGGTGTCTCTGTCTCCACTGCATTCTGTGTTGGGGCAGGCGTAGTTAGAGCTCACACTCATCTCTCAGTTCCTGCCTCTCCCTGGGCTGCGACTGTTGCCCTGTCTGCTTTTGTCTCAGCTATGATCCCCTGGGCAATGGGTGCATCTTAGGCTCACTAAAGCAGCACTTCTGAATCAGTCCCGCCCTGGGAGTATGCTGTCTCTGGGCTTGAATATTCTAGTCCTCCATCCCCACTGCACCCCGCCCAGGCAGGTACTGCCTCAGGCATACCTGTTGCTCACAGGGCCTGCATTTCCATCCCAGATCTGTTCTACCAGTGTCTGCCACTGGATTAGAGGCCCGGCTTTCTCTGGTTGTATAGAGAGGCGGGGAGTGTCCCTCCAAAATATCCCCAGGGATGTGAGCCCTATTATTCCTGCCACCACCACTGCTGCTCTGTGTCACAGGGTACCACTTTTCCCTCTCCCATATGGCTCCCTTGGTCCACAGTCCTCTCTTAACACCCATGCCACAGAATCAGCACAGACCTGCAACAGTCCACACCTTGTACAGGCCTCTTGAGAAAATGCCCAAGAATCTGGACTCCATGGGGGACAGGCTTCCAGACCTCAGGATGAGAGTGGAGGGGAGTTCTGGGAGTTCAGAATTACAGGTAGAGAATATATATAGTTTTATGCCTTGTGGGAGAGTGCCATGGCACACAGGTGGGTCCTCTCTGGGTAAGGAATTCCAGTTTTTAGAGGATTTCTCTCATGGGATAAGAAAGGAGGAGATATGAACTTTGCTCACTTGTTTGTAGAAAGTATACTGTGAGCCATTCTCATGGGGGAGGGGACTCCCATCTGCTTGGTGATGGATTTTGTGCCTATTCTTTTTTTCCTTGGGGTTGTAGCTCACCTCAGCAGAGTTGATATGCATTCTTCAACCTTCTCTCTTGGCTCAGCTCCAAACTATCAGCTTACTTGCTAAACATTTGTCCTTTAACTCTCCTTCTGGATGGGAGCCTCTATGGAAAACTGGCTCCAGTTGGCCATCTTGCCTCCGCCTCTACATATGGTCTTGAAATGACACCCATGCCTTAAGTGGGACAAGATATATTAAGTTGAAAATGTCACTTAGTGGGTCACTGTGGATTGCAAGATTAGGAACATGTTCTGCTCAGCTCACCTACACAGATGCCAGTTCTCCTCCCAACATCACTGGCAGTGGGAACTTCCTTCTGTGCCTTACTGTTCCATACTGTGATTTCCCCATCCATAAAGCAGGGTGGAGACAGATAATCTACCTTGTAGAGTAACTGTGAAGAACCTGTGAGTTAATGAATGTAAATTATAACTGTAAGTAACTTATATAACTCTCATCAAAGTTTTATATTTTGCACATTCATCATTGTGTGGAAATATAGAGGAAAGGTTGTAAAAATGTGCTAAACTGAGAATCGGTGGTTTTTTTTGGGGAAGACTCAGGGATTGGGGATGGCCAAGTTATGGGAAGCCCCGTCATCTCCCACTTCATGTTCAGTACATTTCAGGACCAGCATTCCTGGTATCCCTGTGCTCACTCTATGCGTCCTTGGAGCTCCAGCTCTGAGCCCAGCTGTCAGTGTGGTTCATACCCTACTGAGCTTCCAGCCTATGGATGAAAGTACTCACACAGAGGCCAAGACAAATACACAGGAAAGATGATAGTAAATGCTGTTGGGCCAACAGTTAACAAGCTTAATGAGGGGACCTGATTCACATTTGAGTGGCGGAAGGAGAAGGGGAACTTTGAAGACATGAATTCCCAGGAGACCTGAAGGTCTTAGTGAACGAGATCCAGGGAAAGAAGAGTGGGTTCCAGGGGAGAGGAACAGCATTTGAAAAAGCTTCTAGGCTGAGAAAAACGTGACATCTAGGAGTATTAAACCCAGCCTGGTGGGGCAGAGGGTGTGTGGTGGTATGTTGGAGGGACCAGCAGGAGTCCATGAGGGTCTTTGAGACCTGGGCTCTCCCTGAGCAGAGGCTGGGCCCTCACACTGGCCTCCTTTGCACCTGCTTGCCTGGTCTTGGTGGGTGGTGATAATAAACAGGAGACATTGAGGTACAAAGCCAGTGTCCTGGGCCCTGCTCCAGCAGCTTGCATGGATTGAAGGGTTGTTTTATTTTTGCCTCAGGATACCCCCAGGGGAGAAAGTTTCTTCCCCATTTCAACCATGGGGGCCTAGAAGCTGACAGAGAACATCCAAGGTCATATACGTTTTGGATTTTGGAGGTCAGGCCTTGTATTGCCAACACTCTCAGGTCTAACCACTATATTCTCCTGCCTTAATAAATGCTTGGGGGTTTTAAAGACAAATGTGATTCTAATTGTCAAAACAAATAATTATTAAGGAAACACGTGGGCCTGTATTCTTTCACTTGGTAAATCTCTCAGAGGCAGGTTTTAAAATGAAAGCTCAGGGTCCTTTGGTTCCTGGCTTTCTAATTTCTGCACCTTCCTTTTCAGATACCCCTGTTCACACCACACCCAAGAATGCCGGTAAGTGGCTCTGTGGTACCTTCTCAGTGGCCCTCAGCCTGGCTGATGATGTCCAGTGCAGTCCGGGAACCAGGAATAAGTGATCTGACAACTCTCAGCCTTGTCATGCTAGTCACTGTCAGGCATTGGGGCTTCCAGACCTGGTGCTGGCAACAGGTGGGAAAAGGGCCCTGCAAGACACTGGTTCCAGAGGCCTAAAGGTGCTGAGGGCAAAGGCCGAGCCTCTCTTTGGATGAAATTAATTCTTTATAATACAAGGGGTTGCTGGTGGTTTGGAGGCAGTGGGAATTATTTGAGATGCCAGTACATTAAATAGTCAGTGGGTGGCAAATACATTCCCCTGGATGCTGGCAGTGGAGGAGGTCAGCTATGGGGTGGCCGTGCAGAATCTCAGGCTGCTGGGAGGACTGGAGCTGGGGCCGTGGCCAGAGGAGGGGGACTCAGCTGATGTCCTGTAGATGCTACATCACTTGACAGATGATAAGTCATTACTGAAGCCCTTAGAAACCCCTTTTACTCTTCCCATGAGTGACTGTTCTGAAAATAAGTGTTTTGGGGGTCTCTGTGTCCTGTTGGCAGCACTGGGGCAGGAACATGTGCCTTTGTTTTTTTGCTCTTGGTTGAAGTTCTTCTGTGATTGGGACTGGGCCTGTTGGTGCACAGTGAAGGGCCACTGAGGCTGGGATGGAGCTAGAGCTCTGTGCCTGCAATCTCCATTTGCTCTGTATTAAGTGGATACAATTGTAAAAGTGTGAAAGAATCTTGTATATAAGGGGAAAGAATGAAACAGGTATAGCAATTGAATTATGTGCTGAAGCCATTACAGAAGAAGGAAGGATTTTTAGCTTGGGAGGTGAAATGGGGAGGTTAGAGGCATCGTAGGGCAGCGTGTCCTTCAGTTGTGTCCAGGAGGGAACAGGTGCAGGGGCCCCAGCTACCTTCCACCCTTGGGGAGGAAGCCCTCCTGGTATTGTTCTCATTGGCCACCAGGGGGCACTGCCCGCTGGCTTGCCTGCTTGCCTGTCCTGGGAAAAACTGTTTGGGGCTGTTTCTTTCTTTTTTTCTTTTCTTTCTTTCTTTCTTTTCTTTTTAAATTAAATAATAGCTTGTACATTAATACAGTCATGGGGTACAGTGTGCTGCTTTTATATACAATTTGAAATATTTTCATCAAACTGGTTAACACAGCCTTCAGGTCATTTTCTTAGTCATTGTGTAAAGACATTTATATTCTACATTTAGAAAGATTCACATGGACCCGGTTTTCTCAATTGTAAAACAGAGACAATGAAAACTCATCTTCAGGATGAAATTAAAATAATGATTTATTTGCTCTTTTTTTTTTTTATGTCAAATGCTTATAACTCTGCTCAGCTCCTAGAGAGCCAGGCAAAATTTCTCTCTCTCTCTTTCTCTCTGGTTTTTTTGTAGAGACAGACTCTCACTTTGTCACCCTCAGTAGAGTGCCGTGGCGTCACACAGCTCACAGCAACCTCCAACCCCTGGGCTTAGGCGATTCTCTTGCCTCAGCCTCCCGAGTAGCTGGGACTATAGGCGCCTGCCACAATGCCCGGCTATTTTTTGTTGTTGTTGTTTTTGCAGTTCTGCTGGGGCAGGATTTGAACCCACCACCCTCAGTATATGGGGCTGGTGCCCTAATCACTGAGCCACAGGTGCCACTTGAGAGCCCGGCAAATTTTGTGACTAACTGCCACCCTGGCGTCCTCTCCTCTCTCCAGGGAGGGGTTCAAGTGGGACGGCATTAAGCACCCCTAGGGAGCAGCACCTGTGTCCATTTCCCGGGTGATGATGGCACTGTGGCTCAAAGATGCCAAAGAGCTCGCAGAGGCCGGACCTGGGAGATGGGACTCGGGAGCTAGTCTGTGGGCCATAGTTCACCAGCTGGCGTGACTCTCCAGCCTGTTGCAGGGGCCCAAGACTTGCCCAGGCAGGGGCAGGCTCCTGGTATACTGAGCCACCTCTCTCCAAGCGCTGTTTCCCCTACCCCAGCATCTGCAGGTCCCTCTACCTCACTTCCACCCACAGCCCCCGTAGCTGAGAGCAGCCTGCATCCAGCCTCCCCTGAAGGTTTGATCCCTAAACACATTACTTCCGGAGCATTCCACACACGTGGGGCCCAGGCACCTGCTCAAACCTCCCCTTTGAGTCTCAGCACTTCCCTCAGGATCTGCAGCTTTTGAGGAGCCAGGAAGCCACTCTCAGATACAAAGCAAGGAAATTGTGTCCGTGGGGGAAAGTTCCATTGTGGATAATTGCAGGAGTCTTGCTGGCTCTGGCTTTGTCACCATGGCAACTGTGTTTGTATTGATGGATTTGGAAAGTATTATTGAGTCTGACTTCTCCCTGCTATGCTTGGGCATGGGCCATTCTCTGTGGGCAGAGGCAGAGGAGAGAAAGACTCAGAGGGCGTTAAAGTGCGCTTGTCACTAAGGAGAGCAGGAGGGGCAGAAGGGGGGCAGCTCTGTTTGCTCCCTCCTTCAGGGTGGAGGTGGCTCATGGGTTTGGCCGGTGGCCACCTCCCCAGGAGTGGCCACCGGCCACTTGTGATAAGGATGGTGTGTAGGTATAGAGGCTGTGTAGGTGTCTGGGTCAGGAGATGTCAGATAGGACATCTAGGAGAGTGACTCCTTAGCTGGAGGAAGGAAGGAAAGACAGCTCTGGGCTTGGGGAAGTCACAGTGGAGAAGGCAAGAAGGGCCTTAGAGCTGCTAGTGAGTGATTCCAAAGAAGGGCTTTAGAACTGCAAGGGAGTGATTCTAAAGCAGCTGTCTCAGGAAGGTTCTGGAACAGCTTAGTCCTGTTCCCACACCCTGATGAGAGGCCAGAATGCCAGGTGACACCTGCGGAGATGGTGCTCAGCCCTGGGATGGTGCATGGCCCCCAGTCCCTAGGACAGTACACGGGCCCTGGGGTGGTGTGTGGCCCCTGGAGATGGTGCTCAGCCCTGGGGATGGTGTTTGCCTTGGCTGAGGTTGCCTGAGGGCCACAGGGGGCTGGGGAGGGTGGGGGAGAAGCCAGCCATGCTCACTTAGTCACTGTCAGCAGAATCCCTGCTACATGGTCCTATCGTCAGGGGAGATGCCTCCTGGCTCCCAGGTGCCTCCCAGGCAGGGATGTCGGTTTTTTTTTTTTTTTTTGGATATAAATACATAAGTTTATTTCATATTAGAGAGAGGGGAGAGAAAGAAGGGAAGATGGGGTGTGTAGAGAAAGAGAAAAGGAGAACGGTGGAGAACCGTGTGGCCTCCCAAAGAAAGAAAGGAGAAAGGAAGACGGCCTGGCCCAGGTTCCCGCCCTCGGTCCTCCTCTGGCCTGGGCCAACCACCCATGTGTCCCCAGCTTGTCTGCCTGCCACCTGCAACCCCATTCTCCAGCCTGGTAGAAACGTAGGCAGGCTGCCCCCAGATGTCACCTGAAACAACCCGGGAGCTCTTTGTCTTCATGTCTGGTCTTCATGACCAGAGGACCAGAGGGCTTTGCAAGTCCCCACCGTGGAAACCAGTCTAGGAGGAAATATGCTAGAAATCATGGGGTCATTGTCCAGGGGGGCTGGGGCTAGACGCGTCTCCCTCTGAGCTCCTTGGCCATGGAGACTGGAGAAGATGGAACAAGCTGGTGTCTGGTGAAAACTCCTTTGTGTCGGGAACCACAGCACACCTGACAAAGTCATTTTATTTAACCCTGGTCACAGCTTTTCGTAGTAGCTGTGCAGATTCCACTCTGAGAGGGTGAGGAGCCAGCCCAAGGTCATGCCAATGTCTTTCGGAGTATCAAAGGGAGGCCCAGAAGGGCAGGACAGGCAGGAGCCACTGTGGTGAGGTCCCCAGCTCACCCTCTCCTCTAGCCCACACCGGCCCTTGAACTTGGCTTTGGGATCTGCCTTCATTCAGAGTGCACCCTGGGTGCTCCCCACCTCTCCTGCTCCCCACCTTTCCTGATCCCCTGGCTTTTGCCCACACAGCAACCCTCTAGGAAGGGCCCTTCTGCACTCAAGGTGTTCATTTGAGCTCCCCTCACCCTGTCTGTGGAAGGGGAGCCCAGCATCTCCCTAAGTGATATTAAGGTGGTATTAAGTCCTGCCCCCTGAGAAGGGCCACACCCCAGGGCCTCTCTGGGCACGCATGTGCTGGTGTCACCCACAGACCCGCCCATCTCCCACAGGCCTCATCTCTGCAGCATCTTCGCTGGCCCCTGACCTTCCCCAGGTGGGAAGTGGCTAAAGTCCATTGTGCACATGGGGAGCCTGTAATTAGGGTGGGTACCTGCTTCCCCCCAGGTCCTCGGCTTCCCAGAGAAGCAGAGAGCCAGGGCTCCAGGCCACTCTGCATGGGTCTAAAGCTGAGGCTGCTTCCACCATGGTCCACTGTCCCCACTCTTCTCCTGCAAGGTGGTCCTCCAGCTCTCAGAAGACATACCCCTGAGCCCGTCTGTGAGCTCTCCTCCCCACCCCTGGGAATTGCAGGGTGAGGACCTCATGTCCCTCCAACCTTCCTGGGAGGTGTGCTGGAAACTCAGGGGAGTGAGCTTGTACCCTCCACTGGGTCCTTCTGCCCAGGGCAGTGTCATCTGGCCACCCAGGACTTTCTGGCCTATCCACAAAGGGTTGGGTCCCCTTCAGAAGCGTCCTCCCCAGATTTTCCATCAAGAAAGGGCTTGGGATAGGAGTTAGGAGTGCTGGAAGAGCCCTCCTTGGAATTCTTTTCACTGTTACCCACTGACCGTCGGCCATGTAATGGACCCTGAGCCAGAGAGGGTGTAAGTTGACCACACAGCTAAGTGTGGAGCTGCAGCCCTGCAGCTCTGCTGGGCAGGGGAAGGCAGTGTGCTCTGAGTTTGAGGACTCAGCCCCTCTGGGGGTTTGGTCTCCCTGAAGAGGTGATTTCTGACCTTAGGTCTCAAAGAAGAGTTGGAATCAGTCAGAATCCATAGAGGGGCAGGAGGGCCTTTGGAGGGCTGTCAGGGACACACACAGGACTCAAGGCAGCCTGTGTGGCCAGGCTGGGGACGTACACACTGTGGGGGTCCATTGTCCAGTCTGCTGTTTTGCTTCTCACTAACAGGGAGAGCAAGGGCCAAGAGGAGAGAAGGGCGACCCAGGCGTGCCTGGGGAACCGGTGAGTGTCTGAACCCCTGTACCCCATGTCTGTGCCCCTGTACACCGTGTCTGCACCCCTGTACCCTGTGTCTGTGCCCCTGTATCCTGTGTCTACACCCCTGTACCCCATGTCTATGCCCCTGTATCCTGTGTCTGCACCCCTGTACCCCGTGTCTGTGCCCCTGTACCCCGTGTCTACACCCCCATACCCCGCTGGCTACCCAGACACTGGGAGTCCAGCTCTGGTCAACTCTAGATCTGATTCCCACAGATCCCCACAGGACCCCCCCACCCTCTTCCCCAGGCCCTGGTGTGGTCTTGCTGCCAGGCTCGCCCATGCCCACTGTGCAGGCCCCACCTGCCTCTCTGCTCAGAACTGGGCCGTGAGCTCATTCACTGATGAGCCCTTTCATTGCAGGGACCACAGGGCCGTCCTGGAGAGTCGGGGCCTCAGGGACCCACAGGACCACCGGTAAGGAAACCCTGTATTCACTTGTGGGCTCTGAGACTGACATTCAACCAAACTCCTGCCCCTTAAGCCAGCCCCACTGGCCCTCTCACCCAGCATCTCGGGCGTGCCTGCCAGGGGCCACTGTCAGGGTGCTGCAGGGGCCTGGCCTGCCTCTGTCACCAGAGGGTTGACCTAGCAGCTCTGGCTTCCTGCCGCACTCCCCCTTCCCCTCAGCAGTGTGCCCTGGGGCACGGTGGCCCCAGCACGGGGCTGCCCTTGGTTCCCAGGGGGTTTTCTGAGCAGGATGTTGCTCCCCATCACGCATTGGCTTAAACACACCTGGTGTAGCCTTTGATTTGGTTCTTTTTCTTGGTTTTGACTTCTTTGCTGGATCAGGTTTGGTTGTCTGGGAGGCTCTGTGCTGCTGTGGCCCCCAGCCCTGCCCGTCTGAGTCTCTAACCCCACTCCCTGGGCCTGCCCTCCCTTGGGTCAACTGATTCTGACGAGCAAGATGAGACTTCCCTGCCACGAGGGCAAGGACAGCACTGCCCAGGGCCACTTACCTGCCACTTTTGCTTCCTATGCAGGGTGCCAAGGGTCAGGAAGGTGCGCACGGGGCCCCTGGAGCAGCTGGAAACCCTGTGAGTCCTGGGGGGCACCGCAGAGGGAGGCCCTGACATGTCTGTTCCTCTGCCCACAACCCAGGGCTACCCAGTGACACAAGGGTGTGTGGACAGGGCAGCGCAGAGAGAGGTTCTGACCTCACCACATTCCCCGCGTCACCAGGCTGTGTCCACATGCCCAGTCTGAGAAGAATCTCCTCCCATATACACGTGGATGGTGCGCATACACACATCCACACACACGTTCTGACATGAGCTCACATCCACACACACACACACACATGTTCCCACACGAGCTCACATCCACACACACGCTCCCACACGAGTTCACATCCACACACACATACACGTTCTCGCATGAGCTCACATCCACACGCACACACACGTTCCCACACGAGCTCACATCCACACACACACAAGCTCCCACACGAGTTCACATCCACACACACAAGCTCCCACACGAGTTCAGATCCACACACACACTCTCCCACACGAGCTCACATCCACACACACAAATGCTCCCACACGAGTTCACATCCACACACACACGTTCCCACACGAGCTCACATCCACACACACATGCTCCCACATGAGCTCACATCCACACACAAGCTCCCACACGAGTTCACATCCACACACACATGCTCCCACACGAGTTCATATCCACACACACACTCTCCCACATGAGCTCACATCCACACACACAAATGCTCCCACACGAGTTCACATCCACACACACACGTTCCCACACGAGTTCACATCCACACACACAAACACTCCCACAGACACATCCACAGACACAAACGCTCCCACGAGTTCACATCCACATCCACACACACTCCCACACGAGTTCATATCCACACACACAAACACTCCCACAGACACTCATATCCACAGACACAAACGCTCCCACACGAGCTCACATCCACACACATACAAGCTCCCACACGAGTTCACATCCACACACACACGCTCCCACACGAGTTCACATCCACACACACACACGCTCCCACACGAGTTCACATCCACACACACACACTCCCACACGAGCTCACATCCACACACACACTCCCACACGAGTTCACATCCACACACACACATGCTCCCACACGAGTTCACATCCACACACACACACTCCCACACGAGCTCACATCCACACACACGCTCCCACATGAGCTCACATCCACACACATCCTACCACTCTCACATGAGTTCACATTCACACACACACACACACACACACGTGCCCCCACACGCCCTCTCATCCACACACATCTTTCCACCCTCACATGTGCACATCCCGTCTGTACAGGCCCTGGGCACACAGACGCACCCTCCAGGCACTCGCCTCCATGCTGTCTTGTTGGTGCTCCTGGCCAGCCCATCTTTAGGCCAGGTCCAGGGCTTGCTTGACTTCAACAGGTGACACTTGTCCCCAGGGCTGGTTAGAGCTTGGCTCATGGTCCAGAACCACAGGCCTCAGGTAGGACGTGCTGACCTCAGACATCTCCCTTCCCCCATCTCTGGGGGCAGCAGCAGCTGGAGGCATCCCATCTGCTCCTGGGACCACAGGCCAGGGTTACCTGCTGAAGTGTGCCGACATGACTTGGCTACTGGCTCAGCAGGAACCAGGTCAGCTAGAGGTGGTGACCAGCGTGGCCACCTCAGAGGGGGCAGATGATGGCTTACTCATAGAGAGAGTTCTGGGCTCAGCCCAGCTTGGAGGGAAATGGATACAGAGTGTAGGCAAGGAGCTGTGCCATGATTCCTGACCCCAGAGATGACCAAAGTCCTTGACAGTCAGAGCTAAACCTCGAGCTGTGCATAGCCACCAGTATTGCAGGCCTCCCTGCTTCCCCTTCCCACCGGGCTGACCCACCTGGAATGTCCTCACCCACATCCCCTCTCACAGAATCCCTGCCCACCCATCAAGTTGTCATTCAAACCCCTTCCTCCAGGAAGCCCTCCGTGGTTCTGCAGTCGGGGCCAAAATGCACATGCCCACACCCACACATGTGTGAACATGTATGCACACGCAGACATGTGTATGCATACTCACACTTGTACACATATTCATGCACACACATACACGGACCTGTGTGAACAAGCACACACACACGCAGACACGAGTGCACATACTCACACTTGTACACATATTCATGCACACACATACATGCATGTGTGTGTACGCACACTCCTGCTCTCCTACTGGTGCCTTCTCTGTGAGTAGCACCGTCTTTGGTGTGAGCAGATGGAAAAGAGATTTGCATGTCTATTCCAAAGAGCTCCATCCTGGACTCTTCCCTCTCCCTCTACATCAGGGGGTCACAGCCCTGCTCCTTCCTCCTTGCAAATTTCCTAGGGTCCCACGACACCAGCTCCTGTCCAAGCCATGGCCAAGCATCTCTCTGTCCTCCCAGGCTTGTTCCTGGGCTGAAGTCCCTGCAGCAGCTGGGCACTTCACTGATGCTGGAAGCAGGAGTTTGTCTCAGAAGAAACAGAAGGAACCTTACAAGCAACTGTCCTCATACCAGAGCAGCTGTCTGTACCTCACTTGGATAGCCTGCTCTGTTCTCAGGGGTTTCCTCACATAGGACAAAGGCCAAGCCTCCCCTGAGATCCTTGTCTGTGGTCAGGGCCTGGCCTTCCTCTCCACTTGCCCCCAGCACCCCGACTCTGCGTCCTGAGGACTTTCCCAGAGTCCCCTGCTTGCCCTCTCCACACGGTGCTAGACCCCACTGGCTGTAGAGGAGGAGGCAGGTGTGGAGAGTGGCTGGGTCAGCTCCTTTCCATCCATACCTGTGACCTTCTGTCTCTGAACAGGGTGCTCCTGGACACGTCGGTCCCCCGGGCCCCAGTGGTCCCCCAGGAAGTGTGGTGAGTAATCAAGAGGACAGGGAGGCAGCACTGGTGTGGCCCTGCAGTGTCACTACCTGGTTAGCGTGGTCACCCTCCCTGAACCCCAGGGGTACAGGCTTCCTTACACTCATTCCACACGCAGATAGGGATGTCCTGACGACAGCCCCGTGCAGTTAGCGCCCCTAAGGCTCTGCAGAGCATCATTGCCCAGGGCAGGTGGCGTTGCTGTGCCTGCAGCAGCTGGGCACTTCACTGATGCTGGAAGCAGGAGTTTGTCTCAGAAGAAACAGAAGGAACCTAAAGAATCCCAGGTGTCCTGCCTGGAGGTTGGGCTGCCTGGACTTTAATCTCAGCTCTTCTAGGAAACGGCTTTGCAACCTCAGCAAGCCACTCCTGGAAGCCTCAGCCTGCTCAGCTGCAAATGGGGACAGCGGGCAGGCTGCACTGGGCCACCACTAGGGTCCATCTCCGGATGTGCTGAGACCCTTCCTCGCCCATGCTGAGGCCCAAGGTTTCTCTAGAGTGGACTGGCTTTAACATTCACCAAACACTGATTCGACTTGATCTGAGGACATTGCATGTGTTAAATTCTCACAACGACCATGTTAGAGAAATATGGCCCTCATTACTCAGGAGGACACTGAGGCACATTATTGTTGCCCTCATCTGACGCAGGAGGACACTGAGGCACAGGGAGACTGAGTCCTGTAACAAGGGGCTGCCGCAGATGCTACTGGACCTTGCCTGATTCAGTGCACGTGTGGCCTCCTCAGCCCATCTGGGGTTCCTCTGCTGGGGGTCTTCTCTGGCCTTGACAGAGCATGTTGTCCACTACCACAAGCAGCCCTGAGCAGAGGGCCACATGCGTGTCAGCAGCCCGGCTCCTTTGTCCTCAAGCACAGTAACTCCCAGGGTCCCCAGACACCCGGCACCTGCTGCTCACAGGTGTGTTTCTAGCTCCCTTTCTTGCGTCCCTGTTTCCATTCCAGTGTTTCCAGGGAACCCTTGAACTTCACCTCAGAGTCCACCTCTGGGGGCTCCAAAGATAGGGTTGGAGCAGAGGCTCCCATGCTCAGCCTGTGTTTATAAGGACATCTCCATTGCCCTGGGTGCTCACAATGAAGTGCAGAGCACTGCCAGACCCAGAAGCAGGTGTCACAGGTGGGGGTGGGTGGACAGGCCCTGGGGAATTTGAGTCAGGGACGGGGAGCAGGTGGGAGTCATAGTGTTGACTGAAGGGGACCTGTTTATCCTTCCCTGGGGCATGAGCCATCAAGGGTGACCAGTAATTTTGAAGCAACCTTCCTTTTCCCAGGGCTCTCCTGGCCTCAGAGGACCCCCTGGGAAAGATGGGGAGCGCGGTGAGAAGGTAGGACCAGTGCAGCCTCCCGGCACACACGCCATTCTCAGCTGTTCACAGACAACAGAGGAGCCCCCGCTGCTCAGGCCTGGGTAGGGCCCAGGAGTCAGAGGGGCTTCCAAAGTCCGAGGGAGAGAGGACAGTGTGCCGTGCCATCCTGTCCTTTAGCCCTCCCATCACACCTGTGAGTTGCATGAATGCCCACTTGGCAGATGTACAGACTGAGGCTCTGAGGTGCCAAGTAATTTGCATCTTAGTTTTAATTATTAGGTCAGTGTCACTGCACATCCTACTTTCTCTCACTCCATTCAGGGCACCAGCGTATACACAGCACAGCTGTGCCAGGCAATGAGCGCCTTAATTACTTGTAAGAAGAAAGACATGATGCCCTCACCCAATTTAAGGAATAAACCCCAGAGGCCGAGGAGGAAACTCCACACCCTTTCAAATCCCAGTGACCTAGTGCTGTAGGAAGTGGGTCTGAGACTTATTGGTGATACCGAGCCAGTGCCTAGGAGGTTGTTGGTACTTATTGAATGAGTCCAGTGAGATTCCTGGCTTTAGACAAATGCCATTGTCAAATGCCATTTCCGTGTCCTAGTTGTGTGGCTTTAATCTAGGCTGATGAAAGTGGTTCTCACCTGGGGGTGATTTTGCCTCCCCCCACTCCCAGGGAACATGGAGATACTCTGTTTTCCTCACTGGGGAGAGGAACTGCTCCTGGCGTCTGGTGGGTAGAGACTGTGGATTGTGCTATAAAGCCCACAATACACAGGACATCCTCCCACCACGAACTATCATGCCACCAAGAACTAGCCTCCCTGGATGTCAGCAGTGCCGCGGCTGAGACCCCTGATCTAAGGAAAGGGCACCTGTTCATCACAGGCTGCAGATCAGCTGGGGAGCTGGGGAGGCAGGTCAGGGCTCAGCGGAGAACAGGTGACCAGGGTGCCCTGGTGGTTCTGTCCTGTCCTTCCCCTCATGCACACATGCACAGCTGCCTCCGGTCCCATCCTCTCCTGGAGGACCGTCTGCAGAGTTCCTGTTGTGCACAAGTGTCCAAACCTCCTCATACAGATTCTTTCAGTTCCACTTTTCCTGGAACCTTTTAAAGGAGTGATCGCTTTAATGTTTATATTTTTGTGTCGGTTAACAACTGTAGGTGTAGTTTGGCCTTTGTCAAGAAGTCTCAATGTCAACACACATGTCTCAGAGAAAAAGATTTATTGCAGAGAAAAGTGATAACCCTGTCAGAAAACATCTTGGGTCTTTCAGAGTGTTAGTTGGTCATAAGCTTCATGACACAGGGGCACAATAATTTTTCAGAAAAATATAATACCATCTTAGACTGCCCAAATGAATCAAAATGACAAGCCCTGGCTGACTCGCTCCACTATTCCTTAATTATACCGAGACTGAAGGATGACACCCTGTAAGTAGGGTGTTGGCAACCTGGAAGGGGATGGCCAAGGTTTTAGAGATTTCTTGTGGACTAGACTGAAATCTTCACACCCCAAAGCTGGAGTGCTATTGGCATGTTTAACCTCTAGAGGGAGCCAAATGCCTGTTTTTGAGCAGCCACTGCCTGAGATTCAGGTGCAGGGACCCTTCTGTCCTGCAGGTGATGACAATCCTGTGATCTTTCTCTCTGGGAAGCTGGTTCTGCTCTGGGCTGGGAGAGCAGCCCTCCTAACCCTCATTTTGCCTGTCCGTGATTCATCTCATCTGTCCTTTGCTCTGTCAGAGTCAACGTGTGTTTGGAGACACTCAGGTTGCAGCCTTGGCCCAAGGGAGCCCTGTGTGGTAGATGCACCTCTAGTTCATAGGGTCCTACCCAGTGCTCCACAGCCAGGGCCACTGCAAGGGGGCTGCTCATAGATGTGTGGCCAGAAAAAGTGTGAGCACTGGCCGGGAGCCAGCTTGAAGGGCAGCTCCCTGAGCAGACCTTGGATTCTCTCTCTCTCTCTCCCTCTCTCCACCCTTTTGGAGCCCAAAGCTGTCTTCTTATACTGAAGACCCATATGTAAAGAGGGATTGGCTTTATGTTTACACAATTCCAGGGAACACATCAAGTGCCCCTATTGGGAAGATTTCAGAGAGGGCTGCCCCCGACTGCACATACATGCTGTGTACTAGACCTGCCTGATAGGGGTGTGAACAGCCTGGACGGGGTGAGCTCTCTGCTCCTGGAGACATTCAAGCAGAAGTGGAGGCTTGTCTGTCAGACACACACCAGATCGTTTCCCAGACTGGGGAAAGGTGGTCACTAATGTCCTTTCCAAGTCCATGTTCCTCATGGAATGAGTTTACCAAGGCTGCTGAAAGAAAGCATCGTAAACAGGGCGGCCCTGACAACACAGCAGTCATTTCTCCTGGATCTGGGGACCGTGAGTCCTACACGGAGCTGCTGGAAGGCTGGCTCCCTCTGAAGGTGGCGAGGGGAAGCTCTGTGCCAGGCTGCTGTCCCTGGCTTACTGATGGCACCTTGTTCCTGTGCCTTCACATCTCCCCTCTATGCCTGTCTGCCTCCAAAAGTCCCTTCTTGAAGGGACACCAATCCTACTGGATTAGGCCCATGGCAGTGTCTAACTCTGGTATGACCTTGTCCTAACTTAGATGATGATATCTGTGCATGGCAGTACCAGGGTTAGGACTTCAACAGGTGAACTTTCGGGGGCATAATTCAACCTGTTGTGTTATATTCCCCATTTCTGGGCCCCAGAAGGGACAGGTTTTCTAAAATCGTTAGGGCAGCCCCAGGAAACCTACCAGCCATTCAGGCCGGCTCACTGTTGCAAACCTCAACCGTGCACACCACTGACCCCAGAAACGCCTGCTTTCTTTCCAGGGAGCAGCAGGTGAAGAAGGGCGGCCTGGGCCATCTGGCCCCAGGGGAGACCCGGGGGCTCCTGGGATCCCTGGGCCACCTGGAAAAGGGAGAGACGGAGAGCCGGTGAGTGGGGTCGGGGGTCTCTGCACTAGCAGGAACCAGGCTGGAATCAAAAAAGCTAAAGGGAAGCACAAATGAGCTGCCCAACTGCAGAACAGAGTCAGAGCCAGTGACAGGGGCCTAGCTGGGGAGGGGGGTGTGTGGGGCACACAGCCTCAGGGACGGCTCTGCAGGCCAGGCCCGGGCCAGGTGCTGGGGACATAGAGATACATCAGACAGCCTGTGCCCTCGAGATGCTCAGAGTCTCATGGGGAGATGTGTGCAAACACGTAACCACAGCTCAGGACAGCCATGGGTGTGCACGCAGAGGAAGACTTCTGGGTCCCTCTGGCCGACTAAGCCAGCACTTCTAGGTGTGGAATTGGGAGTCTGATTCAAGCTATGAGCTCTGTATCCAGCAAAACCTTCCAGCCTGGAATTGACGACCCCCCTCAGGGGCTTCCTCAGGTCTTGGTGGGTCGGTAAGGAGGAGAGAGGCCAGGCTTTACCATTAGGTGAGCTCTGCTTGGAAACCCAGCCAGTGGGGCCTATAAAGTGAGGGTCTTGAACGGGCAAGCCACCTGAGAAGGCCACACGGGGGTAGGGGGTGGCAGGGTGGCAGAGTCAAGACTCACACCCAGGACCTGCGGCTGCAAACCATTTTCTGTTTCTTTTGTGCAAGTCAGGTCACAGTCAGAGCCCTGGTCACCACCAGGTCCCCCCTCCTCTCCCCACCCCCCATCAGAGAGTGCACACATTCTGGGGCGTGGGGGGTCATTGCTCACTCACGGTCCCCCCTCCTCTACCCCACCCCTGTCAGAGGGCGCACACAGCCTGGGGAGTGGGGGTCAGTGCGCACTCATGGTCCCATATCCTTCCTCCCACCCCCCATCAGAGAGTGCACACAGTCTGGGGCGTGGGGGGTCAGTGCTCACTCACAGTCCCCCCTCCTCCACCCCGCCCCCTGTCAGAGGGTGCACACAGCCTGGGGCATGGGGGGTCAGTGCTCCCTCACAACCCCCCCTCTGCCCCCCACCCCCCGTCAGAGGGTGCACACAGCCTGGGGAGTGGGGGTCAGTGCTCACTCACGGTCCCCCTCCTCTACCCCACCCCCCATCAGAGGGTGCACACAGCCTGGGGCGTGGGGGTCAGTGCTCACTCACGGTCCCCCTCCTCTACCCCACCCCCCGTCAGAGGGTGCACACAGCCTGGGGCGTGGGGGTCAGTGCTCACTCACGGTCCCCCTCCACCCACCCACCCCCTGTCAGAGGGTGCACACAGTCTGGGGTGTGGGGGGTCAGTGCTCACTCACGGTCCCCCCTCTGCCCCCCACCCCCCGTCAGAGGGTGCACACAGCCTGGGGGGTGGGGGTCTTGGACACTCACGGTCCCCCCCCCTCTACCCAACCCCCCGGAAGAGGGTGCACACAGCCTGGGGCGTGGGGGTCAGTGAGCACTCCTCGTCCCCCCTCCGCGC
>CAUYQV010080828.1:0-18241 GCA_963574575.1 Galagoides demidoff
GCAGCCCAATTCATAATTGCCAGATCATGGAAGAAGCCCAAGTGTCCATCGATCCACGAATGGATCAATAAACTGTGGTATATGTACACCATGGAATACTATGCAGCCCTAAAGAAAAACGGAGACTTTACCTCCTTCATGCTTACATGGATGGAACTAGAAAATGTGCTTCTTAGCAAAGTATCTCAGGAATGGAACAAAAAGTATCCAATGTACACAGCCCTTCTATGAAACTAATCCATAGCTCTCAAATAAAAGATATAACTTAATTCTAGCCCAAAAATTTGGGGAGGGGGTGGGGAAGGGGAAGGGGAGAAAGGCGGATGGGTGGTGGGAGGGTGACCGGAAAGATCACCTATATATCTGTCTAACAAGGGTGCAAGTGAACTTTTCTAGAACTAGAATATAAATGTTTTGATACAATGATTAAGCAAATGACATCAAATTTATGTTAACCAGCTTGATGAAAATGTTTCAAATTGTATATGAAAACAGCATAATGTACCCCATGTTTGCATTAATGTATACAGATATCAATTAATAAAAAAAAAAAAAGAGAACTGATGGGTGGGTGAGTTTTCCGAAGTCAACGTGTTCACTATCAATCTTCTGCCTCCTCTGTGGCTTTTGTTTTCACTTCAGTTTTCAGGGAAAAAGATTTTTTTCTTTAGGTCCTATGAGGTTGGACAATTAAGTTCATATACTCGTCTTAGAAAAAGTGCTACATACCTCATTGCTGAATGTCACTAAGGTCATGTTCAAAGTACTCCCCTTGGCCATCTGGTAGCTGTAGCGATATTCAGCAATGACATATGTAACACTTTTCCTGGGATGAGTTTGTGAACTTAATTGTCAGACCTTACACATTGAGAGCTCTGATGGCCAAAGAATTTCAAAATTGCTTTGAAGTGTTAACTAGACCCTGGTGTTGGTTCATAGCTTCCCAAAGGGAGTACCTCAAAAGTGACTATAGAAATGAAGTATGTCGTACTTTTTCTAAGACAAGTTCGCTGACTTAATTGTCTAACCTCATATGCATTGTAATGATTTTTTTTTCATGCAAAGCCTATCGATGACATAATTTTATGGTTAGAATAAAGATGCACATTTTTGTTTAAAAGGCAGTTCCTTGTTTCCTGGCGTACAAGCACACTTTTCTAAGCTAGAGTTCTAAGTAGGTCTGGAGGGACAATTTGAACACAAGAGACTAAAGTCTTAGGCATTTAGTATGTGAAGGGGTAAAGTAAGAGTAAGGTCTCTGAGAAGATTTAGTTTTAATTTTATGCACTTTCCGGCCACATACTGCAGTTTATTATGGAAAGTCAGTAAAAACATTAGGTGCTGGCACCCAGGTTTTTAAAATGATTTTCAAGAAAGATCAAAAACATCTTTGCTTAGAATGATTTAATAAAGTGATAGCTAACGATTTGTGTGAAGCCATTTCAAAGCATTTGGTCAGGAGAGGGGGAGAGGAAGAAGGATGGGGAAATCATGGCGTATGGCACACCTCCTGGAGACGGGATACAAGTGTAAGAGGGACTTTATCTAACAAATGCAATCAGTATAACCTAATTCTTTGTACCCTCAATGAATCCCAAAGAATAGTTTAAAAAAAAAACCCCAAGACCATTTGGTCTAGGGTTTAATGAAGTTTTCCTAAAGAGAGAAATCATGGAATAGAGAAAATTTTTGGACCTTCTTCTAGGTGTAGGTCTGAATTCTGGTTTGTGATATGACCTTGTGAATTTGACTTCAGCCAGGTCTCATATTTTTTATTTGTCAAATGGACATGCTAAAAGCTGCTTGAAAGTATTGTTATAAATGAAGTGAAATTATCGAATCTCTTAGCATATTGCTTAGTACTCAACAAATGTTGCTCATTGTTCTTCTTCTTTGAGAGAGAGACAGAACTGGTAAAGGAGAAGCTTGGGGCAATTGCTAGATGGAGCTTGTTATACCTGGGTAGACGTATGCAACAGTATTTTTCTTTTGGGAGAAACTAATGGGACAAATAAGTTATGGTACCTCTGTCTTCTGTCTAATCATGGAGGAAACAGTACATGCTATAGAGCTCAGGGATGCACAGACCACAGAAGAGTTCCACAGAGGACTAAAGTGTAACAGGCGCTAAAAGTAGATATATTTGACGTTGCTGGATTTAAGAGAATAAATGCTATGCAAAATTCTTCCAGCTGTCTCTGTCTCTATGAATCTAATATGTTTTTGTTGTCCAATCCAGATCTGCTTCAGAGAAAAGAAAAACCCAGTGTTTTGGAAGACCTGAAAATGACTTCCTAATGCTACTTTACGGGAGAATCCAACTTACAGCAAGCTCAATTTAAGCTCCAAAACAAATTTGGTTACAAGGGGTAAACCACCCTATCAGGTATCCTATTTCATTTTCAAACAGCTTCAACTGTTAGTAATTCCTTCATATATAGTCAAAGCGAACATCTTTGCACCATAATGGTTACTGTTTTAATGCTAAAGTCAGTTTTTTCTGTCTTGTATTTCTTTGGAGACCAAGTAAAAGTTTGTAGACTTGATTCTTATGATGCCCCTTTGTGCATGCCATAAAGACCTATTTTGTAGCAGCCGTTTGCCCTGAATCACCATGTGGCACAGAAGTGCTTTCTAGTTGATAGGGGAGGTGTGAGGGTGGGCTTGGGGATGGAGAGGTAGCCCTAGGAAGCTTCCTCAGTGCAAAGCCATCAGCACCTCAGGTACAGCACTGTAAATCCACGACTTCCCCAATGGTAGCTCGAACACCTGACCCTTTCAAAGCACTGAAAGTTCAGTGATACTTCCCTAGAAGACCTCAGTAGTGGTATTTTTTTTTCCAGTTATTAATTATCCATAGGAGAAAACTGTAATTGCTTTTCTGAAGGTCTCCTGTATTTTCACATTTAGGTCTTTGACACTGATTGCTCTTTGAAACTTCAAATACTTATGAAAGAATGTGCTTGGATAAAATGTCATCTGCATATGTGCCTGTTAAAGTCTTGGTTGTGCTACAGTGACTCTTCAGATGGTATCGATGTACCAGTGCACTGCGTCCACTTCCTCCCCTGGTCAGACCAGCCCCAGAAAAAGCAGAAATATTAAGTAGTTAATAGCTTCTTATGTAGTAGAATAATAACCAAAATATTAAAAAGTCATCTTCCTGAGGAAGGACTTGTTGGAGGTGAGGTCAGTGAGAAGAAGCAAATTTGTTAAATGTCAGGCTGAAATAGTACGATGGATTTTGACCCTCTATTGTTGAGGGAGGCAGTTTCTGTGGTTTTCTTTCATAAAAGAATTAGCTTCAAATGTAATAGAGTTTTGTAATTGACACAATCTACAAGTTGTATGTGATCCCCTTCATTTTATAGGCAAGAAAACTGAAAAAAAAATTTTAGTGGATAATTATTGTATATCTAGTACATTCCAGGCTCTATGGTAGAAACTGGGGATACGGTAAACAGGCACAGTTGGAGTTAGGCCAGACCAATCAGAGAGAGTTCTGGAACTGGTTAGTGCACGCTAAAGCTGGAATAGCATGTAACCTGCTGTTGCTTTGGCCAGCAGCCTTGCCTCCACCTTTCCCCACCCTGAAAACCTTGAATTGCTTATTGCCCATTGCTCTTCTGCGTTTGCACTTCTGGTGCTGTGAACAGTGGTTCTCCACACTTTTGTGGAGAACAGTGGTTCTCCCCCTTCAAGGCACAGGTGAGCACACAAATACCACTTGTAACCTCAGGGCATCCACTGCACTCTCAATGTCCTTGGGCATCAGGGCAAGAGACTGTAGTCTGGATGCTATAAACTAGAACACTAGCCACATAAAGAAAATATTATGGAGTATCAGCTTTGTATGTGGAGAATTTTGTGAAGTCTGCAAAATTTTTACTATCGGTAAGAATTTTATGAATCACTCAATGAATCAAATAAGCCAAAAAGCAATTGACAAAACACTTTCCAGTCACTGGGAGAAAATATAGAATTTTAAGTATGATCCTTGTTTTACCTATGGAAAAAACTGAGAAATGTTAAGTAACATGTGCCCTCAGCCTCTAAGGAGTGAGATCAGGGTTTGAACCCAGGGCTTCAAATCCTTAATTCCTTCTTTTCCTTCAGAAAAGTTGCTTTGGAATGCCAGAAATAACTACAGGGTGGAAAATCATTTTAAAAAAATTATTTTAAGCTGATGCTTAATAATTATAGCTATTTGTTGGGTATGGAATGATACAGTTGGTTGGATACATGTTTACAATGTATAAGAACCAAATCAGGGTAGTTAGCTTGGCTTATTCATCTCCTCACATGTTTATAATTCCTTTGTTTTGGGAACATTCAGAATTCTTTTTTCTAACTATTTGAAAATATAAGGTGCATTATTGTTAACTATAGTCACCCCACAGTGCTATAGAACACAGGAATTTACTCCTCCTGGTTGGCCCTAATTTTGTGTCTGTTAACTGACCTCTCTCTATTCTCTTGTCCCCTACTCTTTTCAGCTTCTAGTAATCACTATTCTACTCTTCTGCGAGATCAACTTTTTTACCTTTTACATATGAGTAAGCATGTGGTATTTATCTTTTCATGCGTGGGTAATTTCATTTAACATAATATCCTCTGGGCTCATCTATGTTGCTGTGAATGACAGGATTTCTGTCTTTTTCTATGGCTGAGTAGTATTCCATAATTGTGAATATACCCCACAGTTTCTTCATCACTTTTAGAATGGCTATTATATCAAAAAGGCAAAGAAATAACAAATGTTGGCAGAGATTCAGAGAAAGAGAAACTCATATACACTAGGGAGAATGTTGGTGAGAAGTCAGCTAGTATAGTCATTGTGGAAAATAAGGGAGGTTCCTCAAAAAGCTACAAATAGAACTGCCATATGAGCCAGCAATCCCACTACTGGGTATATATCTAAAGTGAAGGAAATCAGTGTATCAAAGAGATGGTTGCACCTCCATGTTTATCGTAGCACTATTCACAATAGCCGAGATATGAAATCCATCCAAGTGTCCATAAATGGATAAATGGGGCCTGTTTTTCACTTTGTAACAGACCACAAGCCCGAGTCTGACTTTATAAGCCTAGGTGTGGGGGAGATCAGTAAGTGCTAGAGAACATAGTGAAAACTTCTTATATGGATAACACATCAAAGATGGGACTATATGGATAAACGAAGTAGAATCAAAATGACTAACTTTAATTTCGTCCAGATGTTTCTAGAGGGATGAAAAACATTTTAAAGTGCCAAAGAGCATATTAGTGGCAGAGTAACTCCTATTACTATAAATCTAGCTTTAAAGTAGATGTGTTTGTTTAAGTAATTGATGTTTTCCTTTTTCTATGTAACACCTGATACTTTAAGATGGTGTAAAGAAGAAAGTATCTGTGTTCTGGTCTCTTCACCACACATTTATTTATTTGTCATTTAGAAATACTAAGTAGGAAATAATAGACAATAGCAAACTATATACAATCTTTACTCTTTAGAAAGTTACTTAAATTGTTATAGGTGGCTGTGATTACTTTCAGTGACAATTTGACATCTGCTACTATTTACTGAACATTTTTGTTTCCTCAAAAATTACATAATAATACGTAATTCCTGATGATATTGAGAGGTAGACTTTGGGAGGTCATGAGGACTGAGTCCTTTTAAATGTATTAATGACCTTATAACAGGAAACAGAGAACTTTCTCATCCCTCCCACCATGTAAGGGAGCAAGAAGGCCCCCATCTATTAGGGGGCTTCAAAAAGTTGGTGGAAAATGGATTTAAAATATAAAAATGAAAACCAGAAACTATATCTCAACATAAGCCCCATCAAGGTTAAGAAAGACACTTTTACAAGTGACAATCCTAGCCAGTTAGTCCATCCCTAAAGACCTGAGGGTCCTGGGACGTCAACCATGTTAATGAGGTATTTTTATATTATTAACTAAAGAAAAATGGGTACCCTTTAAAGTTTTTAAACATTGGGAAACAAAAATTGTCAGAAGAAGCTAACTCAGGACTGTAAGGTGGATGCCTCCCGGTTGCCCATCTAAACTCTCAAAAGAAAAAATGTTCTTGTTTGATAAGACAAATAAACAGAGCTTTGTTACTATGGAGATGTCTCTGGTGAAACTTTCTCAGGTGTTTCTCTTCTAAAGCTTTGGCTAATTTTCTGAAAACATTCTCAGAATAAGCAGAGTTTATTATTCTTTTACTGTCCAGAAAAATTAATGAGCAACATGCTTTGAGCATCCAAAAAACTTGCTCTGACCTTTGATAGGACCACACCCACCTCTCAGTAGCCGTTGCTTTGATTGTGCTTTGTCTTCAGGATCATATTATCAGTGCTGCATTTCATCTCATGTTACAATTCTTCACAGAGATGTTTCAGGATCTTGATCCTACATTGTTTAAAATTCCCATTGAAAGCTCTGTTATCTGCAGTTGATCTGGGTGCAAGGGCTTTGGCACCCATCAAGTGGAAAGCTTGCTCTATTTTAACTTTTTCATCGGAATTGTGTAAGCTGAACCAATTATATGGTGTTGGTTATTGTTTCTGCTGTTAATCATCAGTCCTTTTTCATGAGGGTACAAACAAGATACATTTTTTCCTCATAAATCGATGTGGGTGATCTGCCACTATAGGCATCATCTTTAACATCCTCTCATTCCTGCTTAAAATGACTCATCCATTTGTAAACTACTAATTTCTACTTAAAATGAGTCATCCATTTGTAAACTACTAATTTTTGTGGAGCATTGTTTCTATAAACTTTTCATAAGGCAGCAATGATTCCACCATTCTTCCACCCAAGTCATCATGAATTTAATGTTTATTTTTGCTTCAAATTTAGCAGAATTCATGTTATTCTCAAAGGGTCTATTTCCAAACTGACATTTTATACTTCTTAGTGCCTCAAACTAAATCCTCTTCAGACAAGTTGTAATATGTTGGTAGGAGTTTATTTATAAAAAGAAAAATTTGAAATGCAAACATAGATTTTTCTCAATATGCATTTTCCATGTACCCCTTGAATTCACTTTGTGTGAAGCAAGAAGTGGACCCTCTCTAGCCAGACAGTCAATCTCCTAGCACCTTGATTTGGACTTCACAGGATCCAGAACTGTGAGAAATAAATTTCTTTTGTGTATAAGCTAAAATAAGAAGAAAGAAAGAAAGTTACTTAAATTCTGATTGGGAAATTATGACTTCAACTATACCTAAGAAATAAAGAATTTAAAAATCCTCAATAACTTCAACTACTTCTTCTTCTTCTCCTCCTCCTCCTCCTCTTCTTTTTCTTCTTTTTTAATTTCAAGTGAATGTGAGGATACAAACAACCAGGTCAAAATATTTGAATTTGTTAGAAGCCCTCTTCTAGTTGTGTCCCACACCCATATACTTTTCCAGACCTCAGCTGGTAAGCAGAACAAGCAAACTAAAACCAGTGCTTTCACAATGGCTCCTGTATGAGTTAGCTGAGGCTGCTATTACAAAAACCCCATAGATTATCCTAGAACTCTAGGAGGCCAAGGAGGATGGATTGCCTGAGTTCATAGGTTCAAGACCAGCCTGAGCAATAGCAAGACCTCATCTCTAAAAATATCTGGGCATTGTGGTAGGTGCCTGTAGTCCCAGCTACTCAGGAGGTTGAGGCAAGAGAATCTCTTGAGCCCAGGAGTTCGAGGTTGCTGTGAGCTATGATGCCATATTGGGGGTGACAAAGTGAAACTCTGTCACCAAAAAGAACAAGCAACAAACATACAAAAAACCCCATAGATTGGGTGGCTTAAAGACTCAGGGTTATTTTCCCACAGTTCTGGAGGCTGGAAGTCCGAGATCAGGGTTCTTGGTGAAGGCTTTCTTCCTAGCTTATGGATAGCCACCATCTCTCTGTGTCCTCATGTAATGGACAAGAGAGTGAGAGCTCTGCTGTCTCCTCCTTTACTTATAAGAACACCAACCTATCATGGGCCCCCCACCATCCTGACTTCTAAACATAGGCACCTCCTAAATGTCTCACTTCCAGATAGCATCACATTGGGGTCAAGGTTTCAAGGTATGAATTTTAACGGGACACAAACATTACATAATGACTTCTAAATACCTTTTCACTAGAAACAGGCACATATTACTCCACAATTTTAACTGAGACTGGCAATATGGCATATCAGCTTTGAAAGTGATACCTAACCAGTGTTTTTTGTTTTATTTGATATTTAATTTATGGTGATTCCACTGAGAGAACTTTTAAACTCTCAACTTTCTGTGATGCAAATACCTCTGTATGTATTAAATAACTATGGCCTATATTTGTAGAGTACCACACTAAGTGCTTTATAATAACGACCTTGAAAAAATTGTTCAATTTCCATAAAAGTGGCCTATTTCACCGCTATTCTATTGTCCCCATTTTATATATGAGAAAGTCAGCAAAGGAAACACGTAGTCTAGAGAAAAAAACTAATAATCTTTTGGTTTTTCTTTGCCATTAGAGAAGTATTGAAATTGCCAGAGTAACTTCAGATCACCTGAGTTTGAATCTACAAACTACAGTGCACAGGAGAGTGTTACTCATGTCAACTTGTTGATTAAGCTGGTGTTTATGGAGATTATCGACTGCTGTAGTAGTTACCGGGAATACTTCATAGAGATGAGCTTCCATCCTACTGTATAGTAATAATAACTCTAATAATATATTAAAATTCATCATGATTCTTTTGTATCTTAATAACCGACATCATTCTATAATATCATTGAAACAATGCATCCCATTAATCATCACTAGTCACTGGTTAATTGTGAAACTGTTTCTCCTATTTGGACACAGCTTGATTTCCTGACAGTTCTGCAAGATGAAAATATGTCACCAAAGTAGACATAGCCAGTCAACTAAGAAGCCAGAATTCAAACCTAGGCCTGAGTGATTCTAGAGCACATGCCCTTCCCTATGTGGTGCTACTGTCCCAAATTAGGGTTTGTTTTTTGTTACACTCATTATATCTAAATTTGAAGAAATCGCAAAGTTTAAAGATGCATATTTCTGAAGGAGTCTTAAGCTCCTAATTCCTCTGAGTCACTGTGTATGTCAGAGCACAAAGTACGCACCTTGGGAAGTCATGGGGCCACTGGATGGACGTGACTCATGACCGATAAACTAGATGCACATGACTCATGACCATTGTTGAGGGAACCATCAGCCCTTGCCATGGCCAAACCAAATTGTTTATGGCAATGGAGGTAAATAAAATGCTGGGGTGAGCTATCCATTTTACATGTAATAACATTTAAAATGAGATCTTTTGTCTTTATTTTGCTTGAACACCTAAGAAAATAGGTGGCTTTATTCTCATTTACTAAAATGTAGTGTGATTCTACTAGGCCTGAACTACTATAAAAGAGTGTTTAAAACCAGTGAAGCTTTCTGGAAGGATGGAATAATAAGGATCAGTTTTACTCTCCTCCCAAAACATTAGAGAAAAAATGAAAAAATATACAAAACCATGTTTTTGAAGACATAGGATGTCAAACAGAAAGGCAGTGGTCGCTATGACACAGGAGAAAGGAAGTTGAGTCTCATGATTGTCCCAGTTTCCTAGATGCACAGGGAGGAGAAGCTGGAGTGAAGCCCAGGAGTGATTTAGGGAGAGGAGAAAGAGCTGTGGGACGTGGAACATCTTGGAAATAACTAGAGGCCGCAGAACAGAAGACTAGCGAAGAGCGAGCTGCCCGCAAGTGAAGACCAATAATCTACGGAGGTGAATTATCTAGCCTTCTAGGTAGAGACTAATTCTTCTGACAAGCAGCCAGAATCCCTGACCTGTGACACTCTTCTGAAGAGTGTAGGCTATCTCTTATGTCTTGTTCCTTCCTTCAAGGGGAGCAGGATTTTAAAATATTCATGAATTTGGATAATCCTTTGGTTGTTTGCTTATAAAGAACAGAACACTTTTGCCCAGTTTAGGGAAAGGAGAATTTCTGGCCAGGGAAGAGAGGGGTCTCACAGATTCCAAGGGCAGAATCTGTGGGGAGACTGGACCTGGGAAGTGTCAGTCTTCAAGGACCAAGGCCTTCTTGTCTCTCTTGATCTGGTATCACGTGATCTTGTGTCCTTTCCCTGACTATTTACTTCACATTTTCCTTTCTCTACAGAATGCATCTTATGTTTCACTTTCTCATCACGCCCCTATCATGCCGACCCCTAAACTGTATTTGAAGTCCTTGGGTCTATGTTACATCCTGACCAGGGCACTCATTAACCTACTATAATAGGAAAGTAAACCCCAATTTCAAGTTCTGAGTATGAGAAGCTGGTTGACTCAATTTGAGTCAATTTTCTCCCCTTGCTTCAATCAGTGAGTACTACGATAGCGTGCAGAAAGCCTTAGCCCATTTCAGTCGGTAAGATCAATGTGCCTGCATGGGAAATTACTGCTTTTAATTTTGAATGCCTGTCTAGAAATTACTGCGTTTAAATTTGAATGCCTGTCTGCTGTGGTTTAGCCATCTAAACTGTTAACCACTGACACTTTCGTTTATAACAAATTTAATGAGTAAAATTTTATGTGTTCATCACAAGCAATCAGTAAGTATGAATCAGGACTTTGCCAGACAGCAGACCTACTGTTTGTCATTAGCAATCATCCTTTTGGTTGATCCCCAGTGATTACGCTTAATCAATAATCTTTAGATGGGATTGTAGAATTAGCTGCAAATAGTACTATATGTGTCGGTATACACTCACATATTTCTTCTTTGTCTATACTAAATGTCCATGATATACTCTTAGTTTAACAGTCCTATTGGGGGGAAGAAAGCAATATTAGATCAGTGGTTTCCATGTTAGAAAAAATGTGTGGGGCAGTGGAATGAGCCCTCTTCTTAAAACCAGAAGTCTTGTGTCTGCCATTTACTGCCTAGTTGCCTTCTGTGTCCTCTCTCAGTCTACTCTTCAAATATATCAATTAGGACTTATAATTCTTATTTATCAGTCTTGTAAAGATAAGATGAGATTTAAGGTTCTTTTAAGGTTCAATATTAAGGTAGGAACTGAAGAAATTAAATATGGTCCTGCTGAGGGCTCCTTCCATGTTATTCACTCCCCTTCTGTGGACCAGCACAGTGAGATAGGAGAGGATGTGCTGAGAAAGTTACACCCCCTCCCACTACCATGAGTCTCTGAAGACACAGATGGAATCTTTCAGGCATTAGGAGGCCCACGTTCTATTTAATTTTGTGATCTTTCAGATACTTTCACTTTGATACTTAGCTTATAAAAATGTGTGTGATTTCTCAGGGGTAGAGTAAAATATTGTGTTTTAGTTAAAGTGGGTTATAGGAAGAATTTGAGAAAGAAGGTGCAGCTGGGAAGGACGGTGGTTGATTTTACGTGCTCAGAATCTCCTAGGGCCTTGGCACAACTGCTAAAAACAAATTCAGAACAGAGATCTCAATATTTCCCCACTTGGTTTTCCTTCTTGAAAGAGTGATAAAAATAACCTTAAGATAAGATGTTTTTGTTGTTTTCCCTGAACTTAAACTCCCACACCTTCAATCTTACATACATTATAGACAATGGAGATCATCAGTTTTAAGTGTTATGAAAACCACATGCCATTTAAAACAAGCACTTGGGCTTTTAATGAGCTCCATTGCATTTAAGATCTATTCTAGAGATATTTATTAACCAGACAGCCCAATCAGGTTTGTTAAATAATGTCAAGAAGATCTTCCTTATGTATCTTCTCAGTTAAGACCCCTTATGACTTCATTAAATTTGCTCTTATGCAGGAGTTACTGATTATAGGGGGAGAACAGGAAATTTATATATTGCATGTACAGTAATATTCTTTTCAAGCCTAGTGTTTCACGCAACACTTAAATCTGCCCATATAGCTCTGTAATAAAGACATTTTCTTTCATCAGCCCCCTTTCCTGTTAGAACTTCAGTAATTGAAGAAGGAATTATTGGGGGCATCTTGGAAATCTGCTTGAATCATTTGGAACGGAAACACATTTCAGTACCGACTTCAGTAGAAACACTATGTTTCTACATGAAAGGCTTTTGCTTTTACCTTGCACAGCTGTATGGAGACTCAGAGAGGAAAGCCGACTCTCTCTCTTACCTGGTAAAGCATGAAAAGAATAGCTGTCAAAACAAAGGCAGTGTGTTTGGGCACGTGAGGTCACCTGACGTGACCTTGTCTGACATCCTGGAGATTGAGTCCTTCACCTCTGCCCTTTGCTGGAGGCTCTGGAGCTCGGGCATGTGAGGTGTTTGGTCCAAGGTCTTCTGCCTTTTCAACAGGCAGCACCTGAATGAGGAGAGATGCCAGCTGGAGATGTGATGTCTTAAAACTCTTCAATGGCAGGTTTCAAAAGAAAAACTCACTCACACTACCTAGTATTAGTTCAGATAAAGCTTGATGTGTCACATAAAACCTGAAATCTTTAGCACACAGAAATTTGTTTCTTGGGGCTATAAAGCCTGGTTGTGAGGTTGGAATGGCTGCTTTGAGAATGCTTTGAACTAATGTCAGAGCTAATTGAACTCTGGTATCTTCAATGTGTGGCTTTTACTATTGCTCTGAGTGGTGACACTTTGCTGGTACTTGAGGAAAGAAAGGTAGTGGAAAATCACAGGGAAGGATTTCAGTGACAGGATTGAAGATAGAGAATATCACTTCCTTTCATCCTACTGGTCAGGGCCCAGGCACATGGCTATAATTCATCACATTAGGAGGCTGGGAATGTGGTTTGTCTGTGTGTAGTCGGCTATGTGCCCAAGGAAGTGGCTTAGTGAACAGATGGTCAGTCTACCAGATAGCTTAAGCCAAATAGCTTACGACAAGGGGGTTCACACATAATCCTAGATCTTTGGGAAAGGATTGGACCCAGAAATTGGCAAGCACCAGCTTTGTCTCTCTTTATTTTGTGTCACTACTTCCTTTTTCTCTTTGTGCATGACGGAGTTCATGAGTGCTTACCCCGTTCTTCCTGCCTTTGTGAGCACATGGGAAGACTAGACCCCCAGCTCCCTTCATGCCCAGGCAGGGCCATTTGACTAATTCTTACGAAAGAAGACATTTAAGAAATGGTGTGGCGTCTCCTGCTCTTTTGCTCCAATTACTTTCCTATACAAGGGATCAGAGAGGAAAAGGAAGACCTTAACAGGCACGACGTAAGGGTGTATGGCACACCTCCTTCGTGTGAGACATCACCACAACAGGGATGTTACCCAGCAAATGCAAACACTGTAACCTGTTTGTACCACCATATTAATTGGAAATTTTAAAAAAGAAAGACTCTGATGGTGTATGGATATGGATGGAAATGATATGGACTCATCTTTTTTGAGGCTGAGCAGAAAAGGAGTCTTGTCTATCTAGTACCAAACAGGATCGCTAGAGGAGGATGCTTCCAGAAGATTGTGGTATTCCAAGAACCCCATTCTCAATCTCTCTGCAGTCTTCAACTGCATTCAGATCAATCAGTTATAGCTGATGCATGACTGAGGGCCAGTCCCTGATGATCAAAGCAAGAACACACAGCTCCTTCCATCAGGTAGCACAAAGTCCAATGGAAGAGATAGAATGGGGATTGATGCTCACAATACAGAGAGGTGAGGATGTTGACAGAGGCAAATCCAGACAGCTGTGGAGCATAAAGGTGAATCCTCCACCCTAGTCTGATGGGCTGAAGGATGGACAGGAAAGGTTTCTCGAGAGAACTACTAAACAGAGATTGGTTGTGCTATGAGGAATTTGGAAGAGAGGTTTATATTCTCCCTGTAAGCATAGCCTTAGCAAAAAAAGTTGTAGTTTTGGGGCATTTCAACTAGGAAACTCAATTCATTTCTTATTAAACATCATTATATTGCAGTGTCTGTCATTATGGTGGGCATTATAGTCCTATTGATAGAATAGGTCTCTCTGCAGTAATTTGAAGAGAGAGTAGAGCGTGGTGGTTGGAGTTTTGCCATAGAATCAGACAAACCTTCATTCTGATTCTGGCTTAGAACTTTTAAAATTTTAACTGTGTGACTTTGGGCAAGTTACTGTACTTTTCTATGCCTCGATTTATTTATTTTATTAATCTGGAAATGCAGGTAATACTTTACTACTGAGATTGAAATTTGTGTCTCAAAAGCTTGACAGCATTTGCAATGACAGGGTTATATGGATGAAGACAAGTTGTGTTTAGACCTTAACTACCAGACTGATATGGTTTTACCAGAAAACTGCTTTCCAAGTCCCAATGAAGTAGCCCAAAAGAAACACCAGGGGCCCATGCTACTTAGGAAGGAGACTGAAACTTCATTTTTGGAGTTAAATTATTGCTGTCATTTTCTGGCTCCTACTGAAAAAGAATTTTGTCAGTGAGAGACAAGGTATGTTGTGTGCTTTTCTTTCAGGATTCTGCTCTCATTTACCCTCTGCAGAAATTCATAACCGGTTGAATTACATTTATCTGTCTTTGATCATTTGCTTTCATTAATCGGTACATCACTGGAAAATGGTCCCAGAGAAGGATTCTGAGTCTGTGGTCCATTGTGCACCCATCCTTGGAGTTCTCCTCTTTTTATGGTCCTCAGAAGCTGTGTCAGGGGACCAATACTGGGCAGACATCTGGATGCCACTGAAGAGGAAACTTAAGGACAGAGGCAGCTCCAGGGAAATTACTGCTTCTAGAACTGGTGAGCCGGGGCTAAGAAGTGACTGTCCTAGATCTGAAACCTCATCGTCTCTGGGTATTTGGCTATTGTGCTGTGCTGGGCAGGGGGTGGGAAATTCTACTCCTTGGACTCTCAGGGCTCAAGAAACTTCCAAAGCTGTATAATCATGGACTTGAATAAGCTCTTAACAAGACTGTCAATCTGCAGACCACATACCTTGGCAGAAATTGTGACATGCTAAGTGGAAGGAATTAATCAAGATGTGCAGGGCAGCGCCTGTGGCTCAAAAGAGTAGGGCGCTGGCCCCATATGCTGGAGGTGGCAGGTTCATACCCAGCCCTGGCCAAAAACTGCAAAAAAAAAAAAAAAAAAAAAAAAGATGTGCAGATTGGATGGTGGGTCACTTGCCTCCTAATGTTTGAAAGAAAACGAGGAGCTGAAAGTGAGCATCTTCTGAATTACTTGGCCGTCAAGGTAAGTGGACATTAGAATATGTGACCTTTCTGACAGCTTTAGGGCTGCTTTTCAGAGAGCCAAACTGATGGGAAGGCACAGTAATTAACGTCAAGAAGCTGTTATAAATTGACATCACTCCGAAAAGCAGGGAGTCTGAAAGGAGTGCGTATATTTCTGGAAAAAAATGTTTTCCAGGAGGTTTTAGGAGCCTGAACTATTCTGTCCAGGTGGTGCTTTATGCTGTCACATCCATCAAGAGGGTTCTCTGAGCAGCAACACAGGTGATGACCCTAAATTCCAGGCTGTTCTCTGGTAGAGTTCTGGGCATGAGAACCCTGAGGGTGTCTAGTAAGTCCTATCCATACTAATGCCCCCTACGCTTGTTTTATAAGATGATGCTTGCAAAAATAGAGGATGGAAGATGTGTGTAATGTCATTCTTTAGTGTTTTTAGCTTTTAATTTCTAATCAGAAGAAAGTAAATCCAGGTAATGATTGGTTAAGGTCTATGTTTATATTTTTTAATTAATTTAAAATGGATAACAATCTCTTTTTAGAACTCTTTAAATTCTTTTTTCAATTTTGCTTGTCTTCATACCTTTTTTTCCCTTTCCCCTCAGGGACTTCTTAGAGAGAGGAAGAAAACCTAGTCCAATCTCTGGCTCCTCTATGTTCTTTAATGGCTAACTCTATCATCACCCCTTTTTTCCTTTCCCTTTCCTCACTGAAGCTCTGGCAGTAGATGTTCTGGGCCATGGTCCAGATTCACCTTTTCAGACAGTATAAACATCTCCCAGCTGCTTGGAGCACTGAGACTAGTGGTCAATAGCCACCAGTCTTTTCTGGGGACTTGCCTATTCCCTATTCCAGAGAACCCTTCCCACCTGAGGCTGATGAACTGCCTGACAAAGGACACAAACCCTGCCTCTACCTTTTTGCATTCAGGAGGACCAATGCTGGATCCAGCTATGGCTGGACTTTGCTTGAAATCATGTCCTACCCTGCTTCATCTGCCTTCCTCACTATTTTGCGTGATTTTTCTGAGGAGTGCACCTGCAATCAAAGGTATGCATTCTAATCTCTCCCCTGTTTATAGAGAACTCAACCTAAACAACTCTGTGGCCCAGCTGGGTCTTTAGAGAATATCTATCTGAGTAAAGGGATTTACATAAATGTCTGAGAATTCATAGGTCCCCAAAGTCATTTTCATTCTATAAGAAGTCCCTTTTCAGCAGCTATTTATTCTTAATTGGTGGAAATTTCACTTAGTATCATAGCAGATTGAATCTTTTCAGACAGTGTGGGAGACAATTCTTGGGGGGATTATATCGATCATACAGATGTTTTATAGAGAAACTTATTGATATGCCTTGCTAAGGCCACAAAAATGATTGCCGCCTTAAATATAATAGAGGTATCCTAAAATTTAAAGAAGTGAAGATTTATGGCACACCTCTTGGGGGAGTGGCACAATTGCAAGAGGGACTAGTTATGTGGAGTTATCCTTTGAAACTGTAGGGTGGATTAATACTAACTAGGTAGTAAACATAATCTTGTTGCTAGGTGAAGGCCACGTGGGGTTCCTGTCAATCTCTTGCATACTGTTCTGTGTAAGTCATAGATAGGAATGCAAAGTTATTGTTTATTTAGTAGAAAAGAACAATGACAACACAGGAATGAGAAATATGACTTATAAAAAAGACAGTGTGGCAAAGTTTTCACACGGATAAGCATAAGTTTTCTATGTTGTAGTCAGCATTGGAACACGTACTTTTTACAACACAAAGAACTTCAATGAACTATAAGGATATTTTTCTAATCAGGAAAGTAGTTTATTATTCAAATGAATGCCTGAGGGAATGCTTCTTTTTTTCTATTAGAGAAAAAAATAAAATTATTAAAAAAGGTGCAAGCAACTTAGAAGAATAAAAAGCAAAATTAGGAAGCTTTCTGGCTTGCATTCTGTTCTAGCTTTAATTTTCCAAAGACAAGTACCATTTGTTGTATACTTTATATATGCTTCCAAATGCTATTCTTTATAGTACTGTGCACAGATATATAATTATACACACATATACAATTATGTATGTATATATATTTACACATATACCGACTCATATTTCCATGAAGGCATATTTATAGATTTTTCTAAACATCTAAAGGAGTAATTTTGTAATTTTGTTTTTCAACAACTTTCTTCACTTAACAGTATATCATTGATATCCTTTTATATTCCTACATGCAGAGCTACCAACTTACTTTTTACTTGGCTATATACAGTTTTACAGAAGAATATAACTTTCAAAGGCTTCTTCATAATTGGAATTCTCTGATCTAAACTGGAAACCAATATTTACCTATCATGTGCTATGTTCTAAAAAATTGGAGGAAGGTGCAAGAACTCTGAAAGTTGGAGAAGCTATGACTTTGAATCCTTATTCCATATATTAACATTAGCAGCTGCACTATCTTTGCAAATTATTTAAGCCATTTTAGGCTCACTTCTCTTGGTTCTAAAATGGAGACATCAATACTTAACTTTTTAGGATGTTTTTATTACTGAATGAAACACTATATGTATATAAAGTTAGCCACCACAATGTCAAGTTTTTGTTAGATAAAATTTATATATTAGCTTGAAACATAAGGTTGTTTATACACATATTCAATCATTTTTAACTTAACAAAAAAATGGCAATTTCAAATGATTCAACCTAATATGTATGATGTGTAAAATTTCACATCTGCTCTCTTCAAAGAGTATTTGTTGAGAAGACAATAAACTTAGATGTAAATTGCTATTTAAGGGCTAAGTAATCAATATTAAGATGTGACTCTTTGAGGAATTAAAATATAGAGAGGTCGGCTCGGCACCTGTGGCTCAATTGGCTAAGGTGCCAGCCACATACACCTAAGGTGGCGGGTTCAAATCCCCAGCCCGGGCCCGCCAAACAACAATAATGGCTGCAACCAAAAAATGGCCAGGCATTGTGGCGGGTGCCTGTGGTCCCAGCTACTTGGGAGGCTGAGACAGGAGACTCACTTGAGCCCAGGAGTTGGAGGTTGCTATGAGCTGTGATGCCATGGCACTCTACCCAGGGGGATAGCTTGAG
>CAUYQV010080829.1:0-12916 GCA_963574575.1 Galagoides demidoff
TGGGCTTATGCAATTCTCTTGACTCAGCCTCCCAAGTAGCTGGGACTATAGGCATCCACCAGTGTGCCCAGCTACTTTTTGGTTGCAGTTGTCGTTGTTTGGCTCTCCGGGGCTGGGTTCAAACCCACCAGCCTCGGTCCATGTGGTGGGCACTGTAACCACTGTGCTAAGGGCAGAGCCTATTTCTCTGGGTTTTAAGTACTGTTCCTCCCAACCTTATTAAGAAGTAAATATTCAGGCTCGGCGCCTGTGGCTCAATCGGCTAAGGCACCAGCCATGTACACCTAAGGTGGCAGGTTCGAATCCCCAGCCCGGGCCTGCCAAACAACAATAATGGCTGCAACCAAAAAATGGCCAGGCGTGGCGGGCGCCTGTGGTCCCAGCTACTTGGGAGGCAGAGGCAGGAGACTCTCTTGAGCCCAGGAGTTGGAGGTTGCTATGAGCTGTGATGCCATGGCACTCTACCCAGGGGGATAGCTTGAAGCTCCGCTCAAAAAAAAAAAAAAAAAAAGTAAATATTCGGCTCGGCGCCTGTGGCTCAAGTGGCTAAGGCACCAGCCACATACACCTAAGGTGGCGGGTTCAAATCCAGCCTGGGGCTCCCAAATAACAATGACAGCCACAACCAAAAAATAGCTAGGTGCTGTGGCGGGTGCCTGTAGTCCCAGCTACTTGGGAGGCTGAGGCAGGAGACTCGCTTGAGCCCAAGAGTTGGAGGTTGCTGTGAGCTGTGATGCTACAGCACTCTACCCAGGGGGACAGCTTGAGGCTCTGTCTCAAAATAAATAAATAAATAAAATAACAAAATGGTTAAAAAAAATTTTTAAAGAAAGAAGTAAATACTCTCCCTTTTTTTTTTTTGAGACAGAGTTTCCCTTTGTTACCCTCAGTAGAGTGCTATGGCAGTCACAGCTCACAACAACCTCAAACTCTTGGGCTCAAGAGATTTTCTAGCCTCAGCATCTCAAGTAGCTGGGACTTCAGGTGCCTACCACAATGCCTGGCTATTTTTTTTAGAGATGAGGTCTCCCTCTGGCTCAGGCTGGTCTTGAACCTGTGACCTCAGGGAATCTGCCTGACTTGGAGTCCCAGAATACTAGGGTTACAGGCATGAGCTACCTTGCCCTCCCTTGAGTCACAGTGATGTGAAAGAGGTGACTATAGGGAACCTTTCTTTCCTTTTCTAGGAATCATAGCTCTCCTCGGATATGCGGCCTTACGTTTATGTTCATTCTGCTCCACAAAAGTTGGGCCAATTACATTCTTACTCTTGTGTATTTATTTATCTTTGAGACAGAGTCTCACTTTGTCACCCTGGGTAGTGCCATGGCGTCATGGCGTCACAGCTCACAGCAACATCAAACTCTTGGGCTTAAGCGATTCTCTTGCTTCAGCCTCCCAAGTAGCTGGGAGTACAGATGCCCACCACAATGCCTACCTATTTTTAGAGACGAGGTCTCACTCTGGCTCAGGCTGCTGTCAAATGCGTGAGCTTAGGCAATCCACCTACCTTGGCCCTCCCAGAGTGCTAGGATTACAGAAGTGAGCCACTCTGGCCTACTCTCATGAATTTAAAATTAAGAGTTAAAGATTCTGTTGGGCACAGTGGCACAGGCATGTACCCAGCTACTCAGGAACCTGAGGTGGGAGGATCACTTGAGCACTATGCCAACCAGTATCCACACTAAGTTTGGCATGAATATAGTGACCTTCCTAGAGCAGGGGAACCACCACGTTTCCTAAGGAGGAATAAACCAGACCAAGTCAGATAGAGGTCAGAACGCCCATGTTGCCAGGCAGATGGCTCACACTTCATCCTAGCCCTCTGGAAGGCTGAGGCAGGCTAATTTTTTGAGGTTAGGAATTTGAGACCTGCCTGAGGAAGAGACCCATCTCTACTTTAAAAAAGAAATGAAAAGGCTGGGCGCCTGTGACTCAAGTGGCTAAGGCGCCAGCCACATACACCTAAGGTGGCGGGTTCAAATCCAGCCTGGGCCGGCCAAACAACAATGACAGCTGCAACCAAAAAATAGCCGGGCATTGTGGCAGACACTTGTGGTCCCAGCTACTTGGGAGGCTGAGGCAGGAGACTCGCTTGAGCCCAGGAGTTGGAGGTTGCTGTGAGCTGTGATGCCACAGTACTCTACCAGGGGGACAGCTTGAGGCTCTGTCTTAAAAAAACAAACAAACAAACAAACAAACAAAACAAGCTCCCAACCCTCATGTATGTGGCCGATGCCCACTGAGCTAGGGGCGCCGAGCCAGTTTTTTCTATTTTTAGTAGAGGTAAGGTCTTGCTTTTTGCTCAGGCTGGTCTCCAACTCAGGAGATCAAGCAATCCACCTGCCTGGGCCTCCCAGAGTGCTAGGATTACAGGTGTGAGGCACCTTGCCCAGCCAGCAACCTAAAACTCTTGAGTCCAAGTGAATTTCTTGCCTCAGCCTCCAGAGTAGCTAAGACTACTGGAACTCACCATATGTCTGGCTATTTTTAGAGACAGAGTCTCACTCTTGCTCAGGCTGGTCTGAACTCCTGAACTCAAGCAATCCTTTGGCCTCCCAGAGGGCTAGGATTAATGATTGACTTTTGAGGGAAGGGGGTTTAGGTTTCCTGGCCCCTCTTCACCCCAAAGGTGCCTGGGCCATTAGATCCCAGAGCATCACGAAACGGAGCATCAAACTCACTTATCCCATGGATCACTCTGAGACACGGACTGCAATGTAGGTTGTGACGGGTCCTCCTTCCATCTAAGGATTGGTCTCCTATATGCATTCACTCCACAGGCTTTATGGAGTGCCTGCGGTGTGCCAGGCACCGTCGTGGGTCCAACCAGGAACAAGATACAAAAATCCTTTCTGCTGTGAAGCTGGATTTAACGGTTTATCAGGTGGAAATAAGTGCTCCTGCGCAAGAGGGCTTCAGAGAAGGCCTTGCGAGAAGGTGACATTTGAGCAAAGATTTGAAAGACATGAGAAGAAAGCCTATACAAGTGTCTGGGAGGACTGTGCACCTGGCAGTGGGCAGGTGCAAAGGCCAGGAAGTGACAGCGTGCTTGGCGAGTCCCAGGAACAATTCTGCCGGTCCCAGTGTCCCTCTTGTTTCACAGGTGCGCAGGATGAGGCCCAGTGGGCTCCAGGTGCTGTCCTGGGGTCCAGCAGCCGGCACAGTGGAAAGCCCTTGTGATTAGATCTTGCATTCTTCCCTTTCCGAAGAGAGCCCCTGCCTCAGACCTAGGAGAGTCCTCCTTATCAAACTGTTTAAAGTGGGCTGAAACACAAAAGAGAGAATGGTAAGAGAAAGGGTAAGGCAAGCGAGTGAAGTGAGGGCCTTTGCAGTTTTTGGAGAAGAACCCCGTCCCCGCGCCGGATCTAGGTTGTCAAGGAGAATAGGCCCTGCCCCGCTCAGGCCCCGCCCCTTGGCCTCTTCCGCATCCTCCTCAAAACAGGGCCCCACCCAGAGCCGGATCCAGGTTGCCAAGGAGATTCGGCCCCACTTCGCTCAGGCCCCGCCCCTCAGACGTCTCTACAGGCTTCAAATCTGGCCCCGCCCCAAGCTCCGCACCCTGAGCAACAGCCGTAACTAGTTTGCTCCTCAGCGGCCACCGTTAACCACGCTTGCTGCCTGCCGCGCGCGCGCCTCCTGCGTAGCCCCTGCGCGTCCCTCTTCGCCCCATACCGTGCGTGCCGTGCGTGAGCGTGCGCGTCGGCCGGCGAGGGAGTAGCAAACGGCCAGCGGCGGACGCCGCGCGGGGGGCGGGCAGAGCGGAGGAGGCGGCGGTGGCCATGGCCGAGGCGTCGCCACAGCCCGGACGATACTTCTGTCACTGCTGCTCGGTCGAGATTGTTCCACGCCTGCCGGTGAGGCCCAGGCTGGGGGCAGCGGCAGAGCCTATTCCCGCAGGCCTCAGACAAGGCTGGGTGGGGGTCGCGGGCGCCCGCCTCTCTGTGCGAGCTGACGGGGAAACTGAGGCCCTAGGTAGTGTCTGCCCAAGGTCACTCTGCGAGAGCCCAGCGGTACAGGCGTGAATCCCGTTCTCCAGCGTAGGAAACTGAGTCCGGGGCAGGAGGTGGCGCCTGGCACAGGTGGCGCACGGGGGTCGAGGCTAGGTGATCTCAGATTCGTGGACTTCCCGTCCCGTGAGGCCATGGACACTCCAGACTAGATCCCCAAGTCGAGTGAGCCTGGATTTGCAGATGGAGAAACTGAGGCCCAAAGAGGCCAAGTGACTTGTTCGGTGGCACGCTTCATGGCAGGGGCTTGCCTTGGCTCTCTCGCTCCCTCCCCCATCCCGGAGAGTGGCGGGCCCTGGAGGAGTGAGGTGTGGGGGACAAGACTCCCATGATAACGCCAGGGGACGCCCGCAGAGCGCGTGGTCTGCCTCCTGTTCCGGGCGCCTCTCTGCTTGCTGGCCTCGTGGAAACCTTGCCACCGCCTTCTGCCGGTCCCGGTGTCCCTCTTGTTTCACAAATGGGCAGGCTGAGGCCCAGAGGGCTCCAGGCGCTATCCTGGGGTCTGGCAGCTGCACAGTGGCAGGCCTTTGTGACTAGATCTTGCATTCTTCCCTTCCCGAGGAGAGCCTCTACCTCAGACCTGGGAGAACCCTCCCCTCATCAAACTGTTTAAAGCTAGTTTTGCCTGGGGATCAAGGGTGTTGCTTCCTGCCATTTAAGCCAGTGTTTCCCAGACTGACCTGATGTCACCTTGAGGGAGAGGTGTGCTTGTTGAAGGTGCCATTTTCCAGGTCCCGGCCATAGGAGTTCTGAGTCAGTAGGTCTGGAATGGGCTCAGCAACTTGCATTTTTAACCAGCTCGTTCCTCTTCCCCAGGCTGATGTTGAAAGTAGTGATTTAGATCAACCCACTCCCACTTTGCAGATGGAAGAGCTGAAGCCCAGGGAGGTTCAGCAGAGAATTGGCAGAGCCAGCTTGAAGGGAGCAGCATGAGGGAGGCGGGGGTGGAGGGGCATCTGGACTCCCCACTTTGTGATGGGAGAGGTGTGGGGAGGTAAAGGGTAGGACTGTAGGTCGTAAGTAAGGGTTATGGGACACTTACCACCTGCATCCTTTGTATATTTCCCCTTGATCTGTTGCACCATGATCTATAGTCCAGGCCCAAGTCCTCCTGTAGCAGTGGAGGCTGTGGGGCTCCCTAGGAAGGGACCTGTGGGCAGAGGGCTCCTGCCCAGGATGGGAAATAGGATAGAGATAGTGTGGTGTGGCTCCAGATGCCAGGGACATCATCTTTCCCAGTAGGAGAGACAAATAAGATCAAATCTCAGGTGTGGGAGTGTGCCCCAGCTCTGGGTCTATCTTTCTTGTTGGCAGCAAAGGGCTGTTTGCCTGACAGCCTACCTGTCTTGATTAGTTGCAGTGCAGCCCCTTGAAGCTGATGTGAGCCCAGGTTGGATCCTGGGTAAGCCTGGGGTTGTGGCTATGTAGTGGGACCATCTGTTTGCACAGTAACCCTGACCTGACCCGGCCCAGCAGGGTTTGCGCTTGTCCTCCCTTCCTGGGACTGGCCACATGGCTGGGTTTAGGCATGGTGTAGCTACTTCCTGGCCTTGTGGCCTTGGATGAGGAGAACTCTGACCTCAAACTGTCACTGGGCCTAATGAGGACCTTCTTCCTAGTCACAAGAGTCCATTGGTGACAAGATAGATGTGGTCTCTGCCCTTACAGACTGGCCAGGGAGTTGGACAGTGATTGACTAATATTTAGTCACAAACGGTAAATCCTGTAAGAGCAGGCTGGGCACAGAGGCTCACACCCATAATCCTACCATGGGAGGCCGAGGTGGTGGATTGCTTGATCTTAGGAGTTCAGGACCAGACTGAGCAAGAGTGAGACCCCATCTCTACTGAAAATAGAAAACTTAGCTGAGTATTATGGTGAACTTCTGTAGTTCTAGCTACTTGGGAGGCTGAGGCAAGAGGATTGCTTGAGCCCAGGAGTTTGAGGTTGTTATGAGCTAGGTGGAGGCCATGGCACTCTAGCCTGGGCAACAGAGTGAGATGGGGAGAGGGTGTTGGGGAGAGCCCTGTTTCCACCCCGTAAATGATCCTGAGGGCGTCTGCTTGCAAGTTTGGAGCAGCTCTGTGAGGAACCGGTAGACAGAGTGACTGTGTATCAGAGCTACTTCACGCTGGGAAAGGGGCATGCCTGGTGTTCTGAGGAGGGAAGGTTGGTTCTTGATCAGGTAACAGCCAAACCTGGGAAAGTCCCAGCCCACTACTTAACACCCTTGAAATAGGGGATTTCTGCTCATAGGAAGCTTGCCCTTTGTTTTGGTTTGATGTGCTGCTGCTGCTGCTGGGACACCTGGGCTGGTTGGTTTTTTTTTTTTTTTTCTTTTTTTTGAGACAGAGTCTTACTATGTCCTCCTTGGTAGAGTGCTGTAGCATCGCAGTTCACAGCAGCCTCAAACTCTTGGGCTTAAGCGATTCTCTTGCCTCAGCCTTCCAAGTAGCTGGCACTACAGGCACCCACTACAATGCCCAGCTATTTTTTTGTTGCAGTTGTCATTGTTGTTTTAGCTGGCCCGGGCTAGGTTTGAACCACCAGCCTTGGTGTATGTGGCCTGCATCCTACCCACTCAGCTATAGGTGCTGCCTTTTTTTTTTTTCTTTCTATTTCTTTATTTTTGAGACAGAGTCTCAAGCTGTTGGCCCAGGTAGAGTGCTGTGGCCTTCACCCTACCCACTGAGCTACGGGCACCACCCTAGTTCTTCTATTTTTATTAGAGATGGGCTCTCACTTTTTCTCAGGCTGGTCTCAAACTGGTGAGCTCAATCCACTCAGCTTGGCCTCCCAGAGTACTAGGATTACAGGTGTGAGCCACTGCACCCAGCCTGGTTGTTATGAAGTTTCTATTTCTGACCACAGAAGGAACTAGCTTGTTCAAGTGGTTCCTTCTCAGACACCTAGATTGCTGTGGGGCCTCATGCCTACTTATAGGGGCAGGCCGTGCCAGGCCACTGTTGCTACCCTGGACTTGGGAATCAGGCTGAGGCAACATGAAACTATATCACATCTCAGCCTCCAAGCCTCAGTCTCCTCACCTGTCATAGGGTCCAGTGGCAGCATGTGTGTGTAGAGTGTTCAGCATGTGGCCGTTATCTCTGACTTGCTGGTAAGGGTGCTCTCAACAGGGAGCAATGCTTTCACTTGGGGACTCAGCTGGTGGGCGATGGTGCAGGGGCATGGGTTCTCTCATTGAAGGTAGTGACAAGGACATCTGTGTGTTCGAGAGAAGGAAGGCTGAACTGGAATGAGGCATGTGGTAGCAAGAACCAGACAGGCTGGCTGGAGCTCATAGGCCTTACAGCCTGGCATACAGGCCCAGACTCGACTCTTCCTAGGATGTGCTGGCTTAGGTGGCCTGACTGCAGGTGTTTGAAGAGGAGTGCCTTGTGGACAGGGTCTTGCTGAGTGCTGGCATCCTCTGCCTCATAGGGCAGAGCCTGGGTAGTCAGATGTGGGTGGAGGATGCTATTTATGCCCTTGGGGTCTATGCATATTGTATTGGTACCTTGAAGAGATTAAGCACTAGTGGGCCAGGCAAGGACCTAGGGAGGTGGTTGTGAGGCTCATAGCCTGGGAATGCACCGCACCCATCACATCCATTCATGTGCCTGCCTATCCACTGGCCTGGGTCAGAGTGATGACTAGGGTGGTCTTGTTTATGCATGTTGTCCCCCTTGGGGAGTGCCTGCTTGTCCCTCTCACAAGACTGCCTGAGTGGGTGGTAAGATAGGGCAGTATGAGTGCCGGAAACCTGCCTCCAAGCATGAGTGGGATGGAGAGTGAATGCTGGTGGGAGCTCTCTGGCAGCAAGGGCTGATGTTGCTGTAGTCGCTGATGGCCATTAGCCTGCCTTGTCCTAGCTTTGCTCTCCCTGTCTCCTACACGGGCCTGGTTCCTGGTCTTCAGCAGAATAAAGTCCAAAGTCCTCCTTTGTAACAAGCACATGCCACATTGCTTTGATGCCTACCCTTGGGCCACTGGCCTATTCTATATGTCCCATGTTATGCTAGATGCTGTGATGGTGACAACCTGTTCCCTTTCACGGGTGTCTGCCCAGTGCCATAGAGTGGTTTGCAACTGCAGATCTGGACTCCAGGGAGGGTATGTCTGGAGCTGGCTCCCAACTCCACACAGCCTGGCTTTGGGTTCAGGCACCAGTATGCTTTCTGGGGTTACAAGCATACACACTGGGCAGGGGCAGGCCCTAAATTCCTTCCTGCTCAGGCCTCTGTCCCGTTAGGACTTTCCTGCTCAGTCCCAGGAGAAGGAACTTGATTTGGGGCACTCAGGGCATGGTCCTGGCACAGAGTGGGGCCTTATAAGGTTCCTGGCTGTAATAACAGGGCCTAAAGCAGCCTGGGAGGAATGAGGAAGATGTCAGGTACTCCTGGGATGACATGCCTGCTGGGGTACACAGGCAGTATCTGCTTGCACACATGTGTGACTGTGATTATGGGTCATGTCTACATGGAGGCACACATGTGTGACTATGAGTGCAGTCACCAGCACACAGCAGCCTCAGATCCTGCCTGCCCTTAGCAACTTCACTTGCTGGTCATGTAGCCAGGAGCACACAGTACACTGTGGGGCTCATAGACAGTTGGGGGACAGGCAGGGTGGGGCTGTGGGCCATAGTGACAGCTGCTAAAACCAAGAGGGAAGGGGTGAGGGAATAGCACATGCACCCTGAGGGGCTGTGGGTTCCATCTGTCCCAGGTTAGCTAAGAAGGCTGCTATGTTCCTTTAGAGAACAGTGGCTGGCATGGAGGGCTCCAGTAGAGGACAAGGACAAACCCCTGGCTCTTTCTGAGGTCTTCCCAAGCATACAATTTCCAAGGAGCTTGCAGCCCACAGAGGTGGGTGTCACTGTGGCTGGTGGTCACTTGGGAGCAGCATTTTCTCCAGCTGTGGCCTGAGTTTTACCTATGTCCTGTGTGTGCCTGGCTGAGGCCCTCAGTGTGTGTCTTATGCCTTGTGCAAAGATGCCTCCCTAGGGCATCCATGCTGCCTTTGGCAGGTCCCTCCATGGGAGCCTTTCTCACTGAGGATAACATGATGGCATGTCCTGGGGACCATGTGGGTGAGGCACAGTATTTATTTCATCTCTACTGCCTTGCCTCATTGTTCCTATGGTGAGGTGCAGCTGTCCTTTGAGAGGGGAAGTCACAGCAAGGACCATTAGCTAGTGCTGGGTGCTTTTTTTTTTTTTTTTTGAGACAGTTTGACTTTGTTGCCCTCGGTGGAGTGCCATGATGTCATAGCTCACAGCAACCTCAAACTCTTAGGCTCAAGTGATTCTCTTGCCTCAGCCTCCCAAGTAGCTGGGACTTACAGGTGCCCACCGCAACGCCTGGCTATTTTTTAGAGATGAGGTCTTGCTCTGGCTCAGGCTGGTTTCAAACCTGTGAGCTCTAGACAATCCACCTGCCTCGGCCTCCCAAGTGCTAAGATTATAGACATGAACCACCGCACCTAGCTGCTGGAGGCCTTCAAAGGGGTGTTGGGTGAGCAGGAGCTATTCCCCATAGGAGAGGTTGAGATACCTCTTTCCATCCCAAGCCCACCTGCTTGTTTCTCCCTTGATGACTCTGACTTAAAAATACAAAGCAGTCTCTGGAATGTTTCCTTAGAGAGAGGGATCATCTGGAGACTCCCTCAGTCCACCCTCTTCCCACCACCGTTGTGGAGAGGCTCAAGACCCTGACTCTGAGCACCCCAGATCTGTCTGACACTTAATCATGTGACTCAGGCAGTGGCCCAGTCTTGGCAACAGCATCACAACCAAGGGGCGGATCCCAGGGCTCAGCTTAATCATGCTAGGAGGTGAATGTTCTCAGGTGGCTGCTGAATTTCAGGGCCCTGAGTATAGAGGTTGTCCTCTGTTACAGATGGGGCACCTGAAGGTCTTGGGCAGGGCTGTGCCATGAGGTTGCACGGCTGCTGCAGGCAAATAGGTTGCCTGATTTCTGGAGGCCAAGCCTAGTGGGCAGGGCCTGGTGAGCATTGCCAGGTCACATGCATATGTGGGACTCTGCTTGGCCAGGGGCTGTGAGCTGAGATCCTGAAAGAGAAGTGGCTTTTCCCACTGGCCCTGGTGGAATATATTCAGCAGTAGAGAGGCTCTGAGAGGGTGGGTGCACATCTGATTATGTCCCTGACCTTAGCATGAGCTAATGTGTCATCCTGGGGCCAGAGCAGCCATTCCAAGTCTGACCCATGCTGGCACTAAGAGGCCATCAAGATTCAGTGAGAACCTAGACCCTGAACTCCACTTTTTGGTTCAGAGACCCAGGTGCTAAAGGTGGACCCTATGCCCAGGAGAGCCCAATAGACCCCTGATAGCTACAGAAGCCAGAAGTTCAGATTTATCTGTGAAATCTTCATATGTTTTTGAGTGGAATGTCTCATTCCTGGTGGCCTAACCACACCCCTGCTGATCCCTTGGGAATCCCTTGCCTGGTGACAGTCATCGCCATCACTGGCTGTGGCAGAACAGTCCCTTTCATAACAGCTTTTTTTTTTTTTTTGAGACAGAGCCTCAAGCTGTCCCCCTGGGTAGAGTGCCATGGCATAGCTCACAGCAACCTCCAACTCTTGGGCTCAAGCGAGTCTCTTGCCTCTGCCTCCCAAAAAGCTGGGACCACAGGCGCCCGCCACAACACCTGGCTATTTTTTTTTTCAGTTGCAGCCATCGTTGTTTGGCGGCCCAGGCTGGATTCGAACGCGCCACCTTAGGTGTATGTGGCTGGCGCCTTAGCCACTTGAGACACAGGCGCCGAGCCCATAACAGCTTTGTTGAGATGTATTTCACACACCAAACAGCCACTTGTTTGAAGTGTTTTTAGTATGTTCACAGGGTTGTGCAACAAGTACTTTTATCTAATTCCAGGACATTCCATTGCCCCAAAAGGAAGCCCTGTCCCCTTCAGCAGTTACCCTGCCCCCAGCTCCTGGGATGCACAAGTCTCCTTTCCATTTCTGTGGATCTGCCTGTTTTGGACATTTCATGTAAATGGAACCACAGACTGTGTATTCTTTTGTGTCTGGTATCTATCATTGAGCATGATGTCCTCAAGGTTCATCCACATGGTAGCCTGTGTCAGAACCTCCTTTCTTTTTATGGGAGTGATATTCCCCTGTGAGGAAGGATCACAGTGAGGTTGCCCACTCATCCATCAATGGACTTCTGGGTTATTTCCACTTTGTGATGATAATTATGAATCATGCTGCTGTGAACATTCATGTACAAGTTCTGGTGAGTGTGTATTTTCATTTCCCTTGGGTGTGTATCTAGGAGTGGAAAGTCAGTGTCATAGAATTTCATGTTTAACCATTTGAGGAAATTCTGGGCTGTATTCCTTAGCAGCTGACCCATTCTTTGTTCCTGCCCCCCCTGTACAAGGCTCACCAACACTTGTCCAACTTTGGGTCCAGCCTTCCTTGTGGGGGTGAAGGTGTCTCACTGCAGCTTTGATTTGCATCTCCCTGATGACTAATGGTTTTGAGTACCTTCTACATCAGTGGTTCTCAGCCTTCCTAATGCCACGGCCTTTAATACGGTTCCTATGGGTTGTGACCCACAGGTTGAGAATTGCTGTTGTACGTGCTTATTAGTCGTGTTTTTTCTTTCTTTTTTTTTAGAGACAGAGTCTCACTTTGTCACCGTTGGTAGAGTACCATGGTATCACAGCTCACAGCAACCTCCAGCTCTAGGGCTTAGGCGATTCTCCTGCCTTAGCCTCCCTAGTAGCTAGGACTACAGGTGCTTGCCACAACGCCCAGCTATTTTTTTTGTTGCATTTTGGCCGGGGCTAGGGTTGAACCTGTCACCCTCAGTACATGGGGCCGGTACCCTACTCACTGAGCCACGGGCGCTGCCCATTAGTCGTGTTTTTTTGTTTGTTTGTTTTGAGGAATGTCTGTGCAGATCATTTGCCTATTTTAAAAATTGGGGTTTTGTCTTATTATTATTGAGTTATAAGCATTCTTTACTTATTTTGAGTATGTGTCCCTTCTCACATGGGCCATTCTACTCCTTTCTGTGGGTCTTTGCATCTTGGTGTTGTGCAGGGATACCATCTGCTTGTCCTGGCCTCAGCCTTTGCTGCCAGCAGGAGTATGTAAGGCAGGCACAGTACAGTATCTGCTGGGGGCCCAGATGTCAATGTGGCCTTCCCCAGAAATCAGCAGGTAAGGCCACAGACCTCATGACAGGACTGTTGCCTGCAGAGGAGCCACACCTGGCTGTGTCCTGGCTTGAGCAGAACTGTAAACAGCACCCCCATGAAGTCTGGCCTCTAGAGCCCACAGCACATGTACTGGACATTCTAAAATGTGAAGAAGTCTTGTACTTGTATGTGTCTTACATGTGTCCATGTTTCCCAGAGGTGACTTTGGGCCCGCTCAGCATGACTATGGCTTGAGACTTGATCAGGGAACTATATCGCATGGTTGGGGGAGGGGGGCCTCACCTACTTGCTGTCCCCAGGGTGGATCCTAAGCATTCCTCCAGGACATTGCAGCATTCTCCTTGTCTCTGGGGTAGCCTTCTTGCAGCCAGGGGAGCAGGACATGGGCTGGGATGCCACAGCGGGCTGTAAGTGCTGCTGTGGTTGATGACTGCTGCAAGCTGGTCTCTCTGAGTGCAGCCTCTCACATGGGGAGGCCCAGACCCTGCAGTGACTCTCTGTCACTTTTGGGATACTTGCTAAGTCTGGATCCAGCCCTGGGAACAGGTTAGAGGTAGAGGAGGTCACCTACAAAAAGGACAAGGTAGGCTCGGCGCCTGTGGCTCAATCGGCTAAGGCGCCAGCCACGTACACCTAAGGTGGCGGGTTCGAATCCCCAGCCCGGGCCCACCAAACAACAATGATGGCTGCAACCAAAAAATGGCC
>CAUYQV010080830.1:0-15143 GCA_963574575.1 Galagoides demidoff
TATCTACCAAGTCGCTCGAAAGAGAAAAAAATATATAGTTTAATTCTTACTAGGGTACAGGTGAAATTTACTAGGTGTAGAATATAAATGTCTTAGCACAATAACTAAGAAAATGCCGTGAAGGCTATGTTGACCAGTTTGGTGAAAACATTTCAGATTGTGTGTAAAACTAGCACATTGTACCCCATGATTGCATTAATGATAGATTTAATGACAGCTATGATTTAATTTAAAAAAAAAGAACAAGAAAGTGAGAATTTTGAAAGATCTGGAAGTTTTAAAAGTATTTTTTTTCTTCCCCCAAGTAGTTAAGACAGTTTCAGAGTTATACATGAAAGTATACCTAGCTATTCTGTATTTTGCTCCTATTAAGTGGAATTGTTCAGTGACCGTATTAAATTTTCATCTTTACAGTACATAGAAAACTAATTTAAGATTATTTGTTTCATGAAAAAATACTGCCATGCAGGATAATTTTCTTAAAAAAGGTAGGACTTTGTAGTGCAGCTGCTTTAGAACTTAAATGGAAAATATTTCATATTGTCAAGGCCATAAAAAATAAATTTTTATCAACCATCTCACTTCAAAAGAAAGAAGACTGGCCTGAAATACATGGAAAAATCCAACCACAAAGGTGACTTTTTCCTTTGCTTGCTGGACCACATCTACTGGCTTCAATTTAAGCCTGGCTTTGCAAACGCCCTAGAGTTAGAAAGTATTTGCACAAATGATTTTCTTTTCTAAAAAGTTTAAAAACAATTATTATATAGTAAATTTTATTAAAAATAACTTCTTTGATCAAGCTAGTTGGCAAAGATGAAAAATAAAAAAGCCATCTGGGCCAGCACCATGGATTCCATCCATGAAATGAGGCCAACTGCACGGCTGCTTTAACAACCTTGGTTTTCGTTCTTTCTGAAAGCTTTCTTATTATAAAATGATGGATTTGGTAATTCTGCAGTCTCAGTAATGTTAATGACATGCAAGTTTATATGGTGGGGTGGCATGTCCATATTCAAGTGTACAGTTTGCTTTCACCATCTTATTTACTTTGTTAAGACACTTTCCTCTGTCAGTGGGAAGCTATTGTTAGAGGAACGATGAAGTCTATATTTGCATCCTGGCCTGAAGATGCGTCACTGTTTCTTTGGCCATTGATCTTTGTATTTTAACCAGTTATTTTTTTCTCCAAGAATGTCTATGATAGAAAAGTAGAAAGATCTTACAGATGGATGAGGAAAGTTTTTTGTTGTCATGGAATGTTTCAGGTTTAGGAAGCTTCTATTCTTGAGAGTTTAAAACTCAGGAATAAGCTTGCTATTCATTGCTTGCCAAAGCATATCTGTGACAGCCATTAGTATCTAATCTCTAGATTTATTTGGAAAGAGTAGTTGTGTGTAGTAGGCAGCAAGAGAATTTCTCATAAAGTCAATTTTCTAAGCTTAAAAAATGATTCCACAATATGCTTTTTGTGGAAGCTCACTGGTTGTGGTTGAGAGGACCCCCTTAAATTCACTGCAGTTTCTTCTTTGGAGTAGCAAACTTTCTATTCAGTTAGAGGGGTAGGGGGAAAGATGAAGCAGGAGAAGGTAATTGCTAAGTTGGCAGCGGGCACAGTAATTCACTTTCTTCCTTATCAGCCTCACCTGGCAAAGTGAGACAATATTAGGCATGTGTATTAGTTTCCCAGGGCTGCCGTAATGAAGTATCATGAACAAGGTGGTTCAAAATAACATAAATATATTATTCAAAATTTCTGGAGGCTAGACATAAAAACATCAAAGCAGTGACAGGGCCATTTTCCCTCTGAAAACTGTAAGAGAATCCTTCCACGCATCTGCCTAATTTCTGGTAGTTTCTAGCAATGTCTGGAGATCCTCAGGTTTAGTTGCATCATTCTGATCTCTGCTTTCATTGCCAAATATCATTCTTCCTGTGTGCCCCTGTATTCATGTGGTATTATTTTTATAAAGACACCAGTCACATGGGAGCAGATGTAATTTAAATGTAGCTTAACTAATTACACCTGCAGTGACAATGGCTCCAAATAAGGTCACATTTTGAGAGGCTGGAAGTTGGGACGTCAATGACATATGTTTTGTGAGGAGTGCTTAATATAACCAAAAGGAGATTGTAAGGGGGTAGATTCAAGAGTGGAAATGAGTCCAGTCATGGAAGGGAACAATACTTCCTCTGGTATAGGTGGACATCTGCCAGGACTTACAGCAGGATAGCAGAGGACAAGACGGATTGTAGCTCCCACCTCTCCTCAGCGCAGTATTTTTATGCAATGCAAAAGCAGCCCAGAGTCTGGAAGTAGATGATGATGGTGAGGTGTGGGCAGTAAGAATGTTAGCAAGGACAAGCTTATAAAAATGGAATATTTTGGTGGAGATGGAGCAGAATAGGGACAGAAAATGGCATTCATTCACTCATTCAAGCAGTATTTATTACCTGCTTATGCTTGGTGCTCTAGAACTTGATATATATCACAGAAGAGGTAGAAGAAGACATGCTCCCAAACTCTGTTTAGTTTTTCTACATTTTGACATACATGGCAGGGAGGTGAGATGAGGAAGGAATTGCTAATACAAAGCAAAGTTCCAGCCTTCAGTATCTTGGCTCAGCAGTTGCAGATAGCTGATATATGTACATAGTCTCAGGTTCTCAATGACAAATTCCCACTAGTTCAGGAGACCACTGTTTCAAGGTCAACTCTGGTCTAATTGGCTGTGATTGGGCAAGAGAGTTTACCCAGAACACAGGGAAACACTTTGGCTGAAGTGGCATGTGTTTGAGAGAAGTCCTTATAGAAGGGGGGCAGGAACCGGGCATATGTTTCATAGATGTTTACTAGACTTACAAAGTGCCAACTTTGGGGATAATGGTCATGGTCACTCATTTGAAAGTATAAGTTCTTGAGTGTCTGCTTTAAAAAGTCAGTATAGTTTAGTGACCTTTTCTTTGGAATTTATGGAATTTTGAGAGAATGTTAATGGGCAAACAATTTATAGAAGACTGCAAGTGGGTAGCATAAATTACACAAGGAAGAAGTCTTAACAAAATCATTGTAGTAGATGCGGATTTATTATTTTTAAATTTTGAAAGCAGGAGATTTTTATCATGACATCCCAAATAAAAGAGTTTAGAAAGGTAACCAGGAAAAAAAATATAGAAATTACACACACATTTTCCTTATTACCAGCAATAATTAGCGAAAGAAATAAAATTCACAGTAGCAATAAAAAACAGACCTTAAACAATGTTAATAAGAAAGTGTAGCATCTAGAAAACGGCAAAACCTTTTGAGTCATAATAAAAATGGGAATTAAATAAATAGAAATGTACCATGTTCATGGATAGGATAGCTTAAGTAGATGCAAATTTGAAGGCATGCTAATGTGAGAGCATAACCAATCTTGGGCCAAATATATTAATATATTTTATTCCCTTGCTAGTTGGTCCAAAATGTGAGTGCTTCAACCAAACACAAGGATTCAGAAATTTTCTCATGGTTTCTAAAAATTGAAGCTGGGAGGGGCATTCTACTGGTTTTTAGGTCTTAGAACTAAAAGAATGTGAATCTGGGAGAAAATCAATCTGTCGTAGCCAAGAATGAAGCTCAAAGAGACAAGCATTGATAAGATTTAAAGTCAGAAAAAGTCCAGAGGTATCAAGTTTCTGGGTCCAGTTACTAAGATTTCCGGAGCAATTTTACTCCTTACTTTATCAAATTATTTTTTTTACATTATGTGAACTACTTCAGTTTTCTTCCAGTAAATCCTCATGTCTTTGTTTTATTTATTTATTTTTTTGCAACATTTATTGAATGCCCAATACATACAGGACAAGTCTTCAGCACACTGAACTTAGAGTCTAGTGGGTGATAACAGATTATAAACAAATAAATAATAAACCAGAATATACTAGGTAGAGATAAGGGCCATGATGAAGATGAACAAGGAAGATGGAACCTGAAGTAGAAGGAGCTTGGGATGTCAGGAAAGGCCTCTCTGATGAGAAAATAAGTGGAGACCAAAATAATAGCTTATTTATTTGTTAAACAGATACTGTAACTATATCCCAGACAATGTTCAATATACTTTACCAAATATTGATAGTTTTCTCTGGATTTCTTTCATCGGGATTCCTAAATTCAGTTCCTACCAAATTTCCAGTTTTGCTACATTTAATGTCCCAAATCTGTAAAATATGCAATTATAACAAAAATTCCAAAAAAATTGTTCATTGCAGTTTTATTTATTATTTTAATTTGAGAGGAATGTGAAATATCAAAGCAGCCACAAATTTGGAAAAGAAGTAGAAATGGAGGAAAAATTGCCCTATTAGATTTTAAGATGTATCATAAATATTATAATTAGATAGTATTGCATTGAAATGCTACAAGAACAGAGAAGCTGATCAATATAAAAGTGTAAATGACCTAAGAACAGGATCTTTGTATGTAAACATAAACAATTTGATGAGGGTGGCATTAAAAAAAGTGACAATGGGTGACATTATTAAATAAATTAAGCTTGGTGATTAGGTAAGTAATTAGGTAATTAGGTAGGCAGAATTCTAAGATGACTGCCAACACATCTCAAGAAAGTTTTGTAGTTTTCCAGGTGATCCTGATGTGGGCAAACATTCTCCTAGTTACTTAGTGAAAGATGAATCTAGGTTCTCTGTGAAAGAATTCTGCAGATGTAATTAATTGCCAAATCAGTTGGCTTTAAAAATAGGGAGATTATCCAGGTGGACCTGACCTAATCAGGTGAGCCTGAAAAAGGACAAAGCTCTTTCTGGAAGGAGATTTTAAGTGTTACTGGGATGCCATTTGATGGAGATTCTCCTTTGTGGACTTTGAAGCCTCTAGGAGGCAAGAGCGGCTCTCAGAGGGCAGCCAGCCAGGAGATGTGGACCTCAGTTCTACAACCACAAGGGCCTGAATTCTGCCAACATCCTCAATGAGCCAGCTTGGAATCAGATTCTTCTCCAGAGCCTCCAAAAAGAAAGGCAGCTTTGGCAACATCTTGATTTTAACTCGGTGAGCTCCTTAGTAGAGAATTCAGTCACGCCGTGGTAGGATTTTGGAATTACAGAGTCTGAGCTAATAAACAGATGCCATTTTAGGCTGCAAAAATGGCAAAACAGATGCCATTTTAGGCTGCTGTGATTTGTTTGGCAGTAATAGAAAACTAATATAGTCAGTTTTTAAAAAGGCAATTGTGGAGAAGCACCTGTCTGTAATACATTAAAATAAATCCCAAAGCATTGATGCTGAAAATTCAAGGAATGAAGCCGTAAAACCAACCTATCTGGCATAAGGGAGGGATTCAATTTTTACTTTTCTTTTTACCACATAGATAGCCAATTGCCTCAGCATCCTTAATTGAAAGTTTGTTCTTCGAATTATTGATGGGGTTGTCTCTGCTAGGTATCAACATCACATATGTGCATGAGTTTGTTTCTTGGCACTCTATTTTGTTCTATTGATCAATTTGTTTAACTCTGTGCTCCTAAGATGTTATCTTAATTAAATAACTTCATAATAAATCTTGATATTTGACAGGGCAATTTCCAACACTTTAATTTTCTTTTTTCTTTAATTTCAGATTGATATGAGGGTACATACAATTAGGTTACATTGCTTGTGATTGTAATTTAATTTTCTTCTTTATGGTGTTTGGCTTGGGGCGGGGCTTTATTTAGCCATGTCTATTTTTAGAATCAGCTTTTTAAGTTCCTAGAAAAAAATCTGTTGGGATTGAGAAAAAAAAAATTTCTGTTATAAAAAGGAATCTCTAATGTGCATAAAGAGAATAGTAAGCTGAATATATCAATTTATCAATCAACTAAATGTAACAACTATTAGCGTTTCCCACAGTGCTTCTCTATTCTTTGATCACAGAAGTAATGTAAAGCAAACTGTTGATGAGTGTGTACCTTTTTATTTATCATTACTCTAGGTGGTAATGAAATCTTAGATTATACATTTACAAAATATTCCTTACAAAATTTTACAAGAAGTGGTCAACACATAGAGAACACCTCTATGAAATTTTACAAAGAGGTGACCAACAGGTATAGAATACTTTGTAAAATTTTGTAAGGAATGTTTTGCCAATAAAGATACATTTAACCAGGGTGGTGCCTGTGGCTCAAAGGGGTAGGGCACTGGACCCATATGCCAGAGGTGGTGGGTTCAAACCCAGCCCCAGCCAAAAACTGGAAAAAAAAGACACATTTAACCACAAATTTCTCATTTTCTTCATGTATGGCAACTTTTGAGACACCCTGTAGATAGACATTTTGTTTGATTTTTAAAAAATAATTCTTGTACAAAACACAACCAATGGTCTTGATTGCCAGTCCCCTTGAAATCTCAAAGTGCTCAGGTCTACTTTGAGGAACTGGAGCTCACCAAACTTTGGGTAAATTAAAAAAAATCAAACAAACTAATACATGAAGAAGATCATTATGAACATTTTAGAAAGAATGCAGCTAATTTTTTTTTAACATTTGTTTTCAAAAGGCTTTTGGAAATCCAAAACTTGGGTTTTTTAATTCAGAATGTGTTGGGAATTCTTAGTCCTTTCTGTGTTTGTGGAACTAGGTCACTGAGTAACGTTTAAGATATTTTTTGTTCTTAAGCTTTAAAGAATTATGTTGACATTGGGATAAAGTTGTATTTATATCTCAAAAATCTGATAAAGATGGCAAACTGGTATTCACACAGTCTGAAGAAAATAGACTATTTGAGAACTCCAATGATCTAGACCATTTCCTAAAATTGAGCTGGTTAATGTACCCACCATGTCAGAAGACCGAGTGGAGTTTAAAAGGTTGTAAGGTCTCCACTCTCCTAACAGCCCTCTGTAATGGGAATTATTCACACCACTGGATAAGAGTCTGAGAGCCTTCAAGAATAGTCACAATTCCAGAGAATTCAAACAAAATGTCCTGTAATCTGTAGAACAAAGTGGGTTTTCTTTGGCTGGATTTAGTGTACCTAGTAACATTTCTTAGAATTTTATCCACAAAATGTTCTTTCTTGGACTCTTTAATGAAGTTCCTTGAAGAAGGTGTTCTGTGTTAAAACACGTTTGAGTAACTCTGGGTATAGCAAAACCAAAAGAAAAAAGTTTTAAAATGTAGTCCTCCTCCGTGTCTACGGCTGAATATACATTTAATTTTGTCAACTACTGTTTGTTAAGCACCTTCCCTGGGCCAGACACTGTGGTAGCCCTTGGGGCCTAGATACAAAGGAGGCATCTCCCCTCCTTTGAGGGGAGTAAGGACCAGTGAAAATCTGTCTGTCAGCAAATACTAAGGTATGCAAAGTTTCTCATGCCTCTTTTTTTATTTTGTGTTTTTTAGCAAAATATCATCAATTACATTTATTTCTCCCCTCAGATTTATTGACGTAAAATTGACAGATAAAGTGTATAATTTAAGGTGTATAACATGTTTTGGCATACATATATAGGAGAAATGATTGCCACACTCTTTTGACTCCAGAATCTTTTTTTCCTTTCTTCCCTTCCTTCTTTTCCTTCCTTCCTTCCTTTCCTTCCCTTCCTTCTTTCCTTTTTTCCCTTCCTTCCTTCCTTCCTTTTTTCTTTCTCTCTCCCTCCCTTCCCTCTGTCACCCTGGAGTTGAATGCCATGGCGTCATCACAGCTCACAGAAACCTCAAACTCTTGGGCTCAAAGGAACCTTATGTTTCAGCTTCCAGAGTAGTTGGGGATACTGGTGCCCACCTCAACGTCTGGCTAGTTTTTTTATTTTTAGTAGGGTCTTGCTCTTGCTCAGGCTGGTCTTGAACTCCTGAGCTCAAGCAATCTGCCTGTTTCCACCTCCCAAAGTGCTAGGATTTATAGGAGTGAGTTGCCTGCCTGGCCACAAGAATATCTCTCTCTCTCTTTTCCCCCTTCCTCACCTCTCTCCTTCCCTCCCTCCCTCCCTCCTTTCTTGCTGCCTCCCTTCTTTTCTCTCTCTCTCTCTCTTTTTTTTTTTTTTTTTTTGGGGCAGAGCATCTCTCCAAGGACTAGTGTCTGAGGAACAGCTTTGGGTAAAAGTAGGACTATGAAGATTCCCTGGTTATTGCTCTTCTTGAAGTCCCTACGAAGTCCTGATATTAGAAGACAACATCTGAACATTGAAAAATTCACAAATACATGGACATTTGAAATTTGAAAAATTCCCAAATATAAGGTATCCACAAAGTTTGTGTGCAATTTGAAATAGTTAAGTATTTTCAATTTATGGAAATTAAGCAATGCACTTTTAAACATCTAGTGGTCATAGAAGATTCACCTTGAGGATTATAAAACACTCTTAGGTTAATGAAAATAAAAATGCAAGCAGTGAGGTAGACCTGACTGATGACTTTCCACCCACTTTTTCCTGGACAGATCCAGCCACGGTGTGGTAGTGCTGGAAACATGGGAATAAGATGGCAAACACAGTACTTTAAAGTCCTGAAGTCTTTGAGTGGTTTAATGTTAATAAGAATGCTGATGGACAACATTTACATTTAGTAGTTTTCAAAATGCCAATTATCCAATTTGAATTCTAATCAGAGGGATGATGTGAACACTGTCTCTTCTTTCCTGGCTGGGTGTGGGGAGATACCACCGGGAGCCTGCTTTGTGCTGCAGGGTTAAAGGGCTCCCAGTATCTTTTTCTTGTGGACAAGAATCAAGGAGGCAAAGGTTTGAGAGGGTGGGGGAAATGGTGGTGGGATGGGAGAAAAACATGAATCAGCAACACAAGTTGGAGAGTGGAGATTATGTCTAACCTAGAAGCCAGTTGGATAGGTTAACCTAAATCTTCCATGTAAGTGGAGAACCTGCAGCCTATGGAACCCTCAACACTGTTTTACAAAGTGAGTCTTTGTGGTGCTGGGATGGCAACAGGAAAGAACAAGCCTTTGATGTGACACCTGAATTTGAAATGAGGCTGCTTCGATTTCTGCTGGATGCTTGTGGCTCACAATTACTGTGCTCTCAGCTCTGTGCCTAGGCTCTGTGAAGGTTGCAAAGGTGGAACAAATGGGAACTTCTTCAAAGAGCTTATGATTGGAATATGAGATGAGGCATGCACTTTTATATAAGATGTCATGTAGAAAATGAATAAGTATCAAGAAAGTGTTGTGAAGTGTTTCTAACCCCATATTTTCAGTTTATAATTTCATTCACATAGTAATGAAGGCTTCATACTAGTGTTTGAAGACTATATCACGGTGAATCTAATTTATTGAAAAAATATTTTGTTGCAAAACACATAAAAATTGCACACATATTCACTTTGGATGTATTTCTAGCAACTATTACCTTATTTGTTAAAATTAGGCATTGAACAGTTAACGCACTAATAATAATTAATTTGAATGATTTGCATAGGATTTTAAACCTGATTCCACATCCATTTTCTCATTTGTAAAGTAAGGAATGTACTAGCACTTGTGTTTGATGAGGAAACTGAGCTCAAGTCCTGTCTACATTCCTCAGATTTTAGCAATTTGAATATTTTTTCCCTTAAGAGAGTATTTTGTTTTATTTTTATTATTTTTTAATTAAATCATAGCTGTGTACATTAATGCGATCATGGAGTACAGTGTGGTGTTTTCACATACAGTTTGAAATATTTTCATCAAACTGGTTAACATAGCCTTCATGTCATTTTCTTAGTTATTGTGTTAAGACGTTTATATTCTACTTTTAGAAAGAATCACTTGTACTCTTAAAAGATGAACCATAGATGTGATCCCACCAATCACCCTCCTTCCACCCATCCTCCCCCCTCCCTTCCCCTCTCTCTCCCCTTCTCCTGATTATTCTTGGGCTATAATTGGGTTATAGCTTTCCTATGAAAGCTATGAGTTAGTTTCATAGTAGGGCTGAGTACATTGGATACTTTTTCCCATTCTTGAGATACTTTGCTAAGAAGAATATTTTCCAGTTCCATCTATGTGAGGATGAGGGAGGAAAAGTCTTCATCCTTCTTTAGGGCTACATCTTCTTTTTTTCTTGCTCAGTGTAGCTGAGGTTTTGTTAATTTTGCTGATCTTTACAAAAAGCCTATTTTGAGTTTTGTTATTCTCTATTTCTTTTTTTCCTAGATTCTCTGTATCATTTATTTCTAGTCTTTTAAAAAAATTGTTTATTTTGGTTTAGTTTGCCCCTTTTCTGAGTTTCTTAAGGTGGAACATTGGGATTCAGTATGAGTATTTTCTTTTTTTAATATAGCTGTTTATAACCATAAATTTCTGTTTAAGCACTGCTTTAGCTGCCTTTGTTGCATTTTCATCAATCTAAAAGTGTTTTATAATATCTATGGTAATTTCTTCTATGACCAGTAGATATTTAGAATTTCATTGCTTAATTTCCATATATTTGTGAGTTTTTCAAATTTTCTTTTTTTTTATTTCTAATTTCATTCCATTGTAGTCAGAGAACATACTCCATGTGATTTTAATTAATTTAAATTTGTCAATGCCTCCTTTATGGCCTAACATGGTTTATCCTAAAGAGTGTTCCATGTGCACTTGGGAAGAATATGTGTTCTAATGTTTTTGGTAGAATAACATGTGAATGTCTCTTTGGTCTAGTTTATAATATTGTTCGTGTCAAGGCTTGACTGTATTTTCCTGACTGTATTTTTAATCTTTTGCCTAGTTTTCCTATTTTTGAAAGTGGAATATTGATCTGTTTAACAATTATTATGAATTATTGATTTGTCTTCAAAGTGGTCAGTGCTTATTATATGTATAACCAATGATCTTCAGTTTTTCTTGTGGATTTAAGTTACTCTTTTAGTATCATTTTATTTCTGCCTAAAGAACTTCCTTTACTGTTTCTCTTAGTGAAAATATGCTCGTGATAATTCTCTGTTTTTGTTTATCTAAAAATATCTTTATTTCACCTTCATTTTTGAGGGATAGTATTAAGGGATATAGAATTCTTGGCTGGCATTCTTTTTCTTTCAGCACTTTGAATACATTATTTCACTACTCTGCAGCTTCCATGGTTTTTGATGAAAAATCAGCTGTTCATCTTATTGAGATGAACATTCTTTATATGTGATGAGTTGATTCTTCCTTGCAGCTTTCAAGATTTTCTTTTAATGGTTTGATTATGGTGTTTTTAGGTGTGGATTTCTTTTAGGTTTATACTACCTGGAGTTTAGTGAAATTTTAGATGAGTAGATCAATGTTTTTCATTAGTTTTAGGAAGTTGTTGGCTATTGTTTCTTTTCCTTTCTCTATTTTCTCTCCTTCTGCCTATCTTACTCTTTGTATATGGTGCACTCAATGGTGTCCTACTAGTTGTATTTCATTAATATATCCTGTTTCTCATGTTGAATAATTGCAATTAATCTGTTTTCAAATTTCCTGTTTCTTTCTTTGTCATCTAAAATTTGTTGAGTCCCACTAGTAAATTTTCACTTATGGTATTGTATTTTGTAACCCAGAGTTCCTCTATAGTGACCTTTTATTGTTTTAATCTGTTTATATTCTCCATTTGATGAGACATTTTTCTCATGTTTTTAAGTTTTTAGACATGGTTTCCTTTAATTATTTGAATGTATTAATAATAGCTGTGTGCAGTAAAGAGTTAACCCAGCAAATCTGGGTTGTTTAAACCCTGTACATTATAAGGAAATGATTGGCCTTTGGCCCCTGGGAGATAATCTGTAATTCCTCAGAATATCCGGCCTGATAAAATTTCTTTGTTTACCTTGGGCCTTGAGCCAATCCAGATAGTTTATGCTAACACTATGCTTTATGATGAATGCTGCTTTTGTTTGCCTGGGGCCCTGGGCTATGCTGTATCAGTTTGACCACTGTGGCCGAGGAGTAGGGTCTGGGATTAAGTATTTAAAGTCGTCATATGAGTCAGTCAGTCTACATTACTGACTCAGAAGGAAAATCTCAAACTCTAAGGCATGAGTAGCTTCTTTTTTGTTTGGCAATATTTAATACACATTGTCACAGATTGTGGCTGGGAGAATTAAGCACTGACTGTATGAATCCATTGGGAGAGAACAACTGGAAAGTTGGGTCTTGTATCTCTTGGATTCTGCTCTATGTGCTTTTTTTCCTTTCCTAATTTTGATCTATATCTTTTCTCTATAATAAACTGTAATCATAACAGCTCTTCTGAGTTCTGAGAATCCTTTTAGTGAATCATTGAACCTGAGTACAGTCTTGGGGCTCCTTGGCACAAGCCGATTTAAAATCTTTATCTAGTAAGTTCAATGTTTGGATTTCTTCAGGGACAATTTCTATTGACTCCTTTTTTTCCTTGTGTCTGAGCCATACTTTCCTGTTTCTTTTCACTTGCTGAAGTTTTTAGTTGAAACTGGATATTTTAAATACTATAATGTAGCAACTCTAGAAACTAGGTTCCTCTTCCCTTCTTCTCTATGGTTTTTTGTTGTTTTTTATTGCTGTTTGTTTAGTTATTTTCTTGAACAAAGTCTGTATGGTCAGTATTTTTCGTCATGCAGTGTATGCTCAGTTAGCTTGGTAATCAGCTAATGATTCAACAGGGATTTCCTTGAATGCTTCAAACCTGTTGGTTCTCTCAGCCCTTGCCAAATGGTTTTGTGTGCAAGTTTTGGCACACGTTCAACATTCTGGTTGTTATGATTTTGACTTTGTCTTCATTTCCTGCCTGCGCAGAGCCTCAGGTTACAACAGAGGTCAGAGATAAGGGCCTTCTCATTTCTTTCCTGCACATGTCTATAGCTTGTGTGTGAGATACATATGCATTAGTGCTTTTTAAAAGTCACCTATATATACTCACTCCCTAGCTTTTTTTTTTTTTTTTATTAACCACCTAGCTTTAAAAGAAAAAAAATTAGTCTCTTGTTTGCTTGCCCTGGCTATTAATCCTAACTCAGACAGCTGTCATGTTAAATAATTGCCACTAATTTTTCTTTTTTTTCCAACAAATGCTCTGGGGAAAAGACTGTTCACGTTGATTGAGGTTCAAGTGAGGCCAAACAGAGACAAGTGGGGTCTTCCAGGCATCTGCCAGATAGGTCAAATAATGATAACTGCCATGTAAAGAAGATTTTTAGAAGCACTTTAGAAAGTGTGCTGCCCCTTTAACTGGCTGTGCAAAGTGTGCTATAGTTGCAAGGCTATTGGTTTTCAAGGATACTGTGGAGATGGAAATAGGGCAAGTTAAAAGTTCACCATTCTTTTCAGATTTATTCATTTTTCTTTACTAAACACTCTTTGGATTATTTTAAGCCTTTCAGTAACTTCCAGAGTTCTGAAAATGTTGATTTCAATACTTTTTCCCCAGTGTTCTTATTGTTTTTATATAGGAGCAGATTTTCAGGGGTGTCCTTAATTTGCTAATCCAGAAATATCTCCTCTATTCTTCTGCTTTTTGAATTTGTTAGTGGCATTTGGAGATTATTGCTGTTTATTCATCTTTGCATTTGAGAAATCCTTTTTGCTTCAGTATGAATGACAATTTTGCTTATGAAATTTGGGGATTATGGGCAAAAGACAAGTTGTGTATATAAGTAGGTTATATTGTGCTTATGGACATGGGGGCCTGGACAGACCTAGATACCCAGAGCATTGCCCTAACTCTCCTTTACAAGAATTTCCATAGGCCAAAGCACTGAACCTACTGTTTACTATTCAACTTATAGAAGCAAAGGGGAAGGGCTTACTGGCTTAGCTCTGATTGCTGTTGTCTACTTAGTCCCTCTGGGTGAGAGCTGGAAGTCTTAACCTTCTCCTTGTTCTAGTCCTATCTGACCCAGAACACCACTAGGCCTTCTCTAGTACTCTTTTCTTGAGCTCTTTTTGTGTTGTGATTCCTGTCATTAATCTGATTTCTTTGCTTTAAGTTTCAGTGATTCCTCCCAATTTCTGGTCCACTCATGATAAGCTTACTTGTGATCTCTAAATAATAAAATTATCTCTTAATCTTTATCCTTTCCCTTTTCTCCTCCCTTTTAATTTTCTTTTCTTATTCTTCATCCTCTACCTTTTCTTCTGTTTCCCCTTCTTCTTTCTATATGTTTCTTCTATTAATTCTAGAGATTTGAGGTGGAACAGAGGGGAAGTTGACCTTGCCCATCATCCTAATGCAAATCCTAGTGCTATGGATAGTGGTGAAATAGAGGGCACCACTAAAATGATTAATTAAATTGCACTATGCCAACACAGTGGTATGTTGTACAACCTCTCAATACACATATTGAAAGAATGTTTAAGGTTGTGTGATGCAAGAAGTATAAAAAAGCAAGACTTAAGACTATATTTATAGTATGATCACAACAATGAACAAAAGACAACATGATTAAATTCTTAGGAGAAACATTCCTAGGAATATTCCAAAATATTAATCAAACACCAGTAGTATAATATTAAAATATGCTTTCTATCCCTTGAAGATTAGGTAGTGGCTAGTAGTTAAGTCAGTGCCTTAGCTCCTTACATGATCTAGTCCCTACACGATCTGTCCCTTCATCCCTTCATTCTGGACTTTCTCCCCATAGCTCTCTCAGCTGCAGACAAACAGGTTTCCTCTCTTATCTCCTGAACACATCAACCTTGCTTCTGTCTTTACTGCTTCCTATGCATGATTCACCATTTTCCTCAGGCTTCGTTCCTTATTTCATTCAGGCTTCTAATGTAATGCCACCTTATCGGACTATCTTACAACAAATAGTATTCCTCTCTTCATTATCACTTTGTTCCCATACAATGCTTTTCATCATAACATGATTACTATCACTACATATCTATTTTTTCCCTCCATAGCACATATGAATGCCATGAAAGTAGCAAATTCTTCTTGTTCACTGCTCTATCTTCAGGGCCTAGAACAGTGCCTGGTCCATGGTAGGTACTTAACTGCCATGAACTGTCACACTAGAAAAAAATTTTTTTCCCCTTGATGCATTTGTATTTTATTATGAAAATAGAATAAAAACTTTCCTTTTTTTTTGAGACAGAGTCTCAGTCTGTCATCCTGGGTTGAGTGCCATGGTGTCATTGCTTGCAGAAACCTCAAATTCTTAGAATCAAGAGTTCCTCTTGCCTCAACCTACCTCCATGTAGCTGAGCGTACAGGCTCCTGCCACAATGACTGGCTAGTTTTT
>CAUYQV010080834.1:0-16671 GCA_963574575.1 Galagoides demidoff
ATGTGCTCTCAACAGAGTCCAGATAACCTCTGGCAAATCTAAGCATCTGTTAGAAAACACCAAATCAGTCAGTTTAGTGAGGAGCTAACACGAGCCCTACTCACACACAAGGCAAACTCAGGACCAAAAAGTAAAAGTGGATGAAACAACTGGTAGACCAGGAATACTTCTGGGCACATGAGCACATCTCAACACAGAGAACAAAGATGAGAAGGGATGGAGAGGGCAGAGGGAAACCCGACTGCTGGAAAACCTCACGCACTGGATTTGCATTCTGGTGTGAGTAGAATCTTGCTGGATTTGGTAAGAAAAATTAGTTTATACCTTTGCTGACTATGTGGTGTTTCACTTTGGAGTCTGTGGCCATCCATTGAAATCAGTGTCATGTCTCTTAGAAGAAGGTGATGAAAAGAGGCATACACTTGTCATGACATTCCCTGGAAAAACATCCACCAGGATAGCCCATTACCGCTATGTTACAACCTTTTTGAAAGAGGCTGTTTCTGTCCTATGCATTAGTGACTCTTTTTTTCATAATTTTTTTATTTAATTACATCTCTCTATATAACGCAATAGTAGCATGTTATAACCAATTTTCCACACTTTGATTTTTTTCATGTAATGATATATCATAGCACGGGTTTCCTAGTAATACTGTATAGCTGCCTCATATTTTTTGCCTCATCTTTTAATAGTTACATAGTATTGATTTGGCGTAATATAATTTATGTAACTATCCCCTATTAAAGGCCATTTAGTTTATTTCCCATCTTTTGCTTGTAAAATAATGCCTTAATAAATGACTTCATACTTCACAATACCATCTTAATTCATAATCCTTTTAAAGATTAACAAGAGATTATTTCTAACATGATTTGCACTGTTTTTATCGTGGATCTCCATCAAAAAGCATTATCATTGTCTATAACAGTTATCTAACTGAGGTCCAAAGGAGAGGTCCAAAATGATAGTCATTGGCAGATACTAACATATGGACATGTTGTATTTAGTTCAAACTATTAGTTTTCAAAATGGAATGAGTTGTCAGCATTAAAATCATCAGCATTTTGATGCAATTTGGGAAATCACATCAAAATCAAGATGTGGGGTCTCTCTATAACCAAGTATTTAGCTACTGGGCTCACATTGTCACACCATAGAACTTATCCACTACAGGTACTAAAAGCTGCTTGATTTAGATGTAAATGAGCTTCCTCAATCACTGTTACCAAGATGGGAACCAAGATTGTCCCATGTCTTTGAAAGCTGTGTCAGTTGCCATTTGTCACCACACATTCTCTATTTTCTGCTCTATAGCAAAGTTGAGAGAAAAGTAAAACATTTTCTACTCAAATGTCTTTCCACAGAAAGGACGAAAACAAACTCCACTCTTCCTCACCACCTCTCCCTTCAGCCTCATAGTCAGAGGCTTCTTCATTCATTTATGTGGCTAGCCTCACCTCTGAAAGCTTTTGAATTTGCAACCACATGTGTAAAAGAACCAAACCCTCCCTAAAGTCAAGCATAATTTTAGGGACAGGCCCAAAGCTGCCTATTACGTCCATCCTTTTTCTATTTAAACCTCCCTTCCATTTGCCAAATTTTTTAATGTTTGACCTGGGAAGGATAAATTTTTTTAAAAAATATTTCTTAAAAATAATATCCTGAGTGTGTCCTACAGACTTTGCAGCTAAGGTGGCCAATCCATTGATTTTGGAGGAAAGAGCAGCTGGCAAAACTAATCAATGTTGGACATTTGCATCTTTTTTTCTTTTTTATGGTCTCCCCTGGTGCTGCGAGATTGGTTTCTGTGTTGGAAGGAGAGCGTGGAGAGCAGCTGCTGTGTCCTAGTCTAGTGCATAGGAAAGCAGAGAGCGTGGCACAGAATTCATCTACCAAATATCCCAACAGGTTAACCAGTTCCAGAGTGAGTAAGTCACAGCCCTTGCTTTTGAAGTTTCTTTGTATTGAGTAGAAAAGATTCTGTATCTCTGGCAACAACAAAAAAAAAAAAAGAAAGAAAAAAGAAGTTTCTCTTCAAATCTTCTCTCTTTATGTACTCTAGGAAGCAAGATGATGCTTCTTAGGCATCAAGATCTCCTACTGGTGAGGTACTGACAAGAGAAAAAATTAAATACAAGCATGAACTTGAACAAAATAAGCATATGCATGCTTCTACAAACAGGCAGCAGTGTAATGTTCTCTGCAGTTACTAGGAGATTCCTACTGGCCAGATATTGTGCTCAGTGCCATACGCACATTATCTCATTTAATTCTCTCAACACCCAAAGATATGTGCTTGTTAACCTTGCTTTATAGATGGAGAAACTGAAGATCATAAAGGCACAGTGGTTTTTGCAAGGGCTCTGGGATTGTAAATGACAGCACTGGGATCCATGGAGATCTTTCTACATCTCTTGTGCCCTGAGCTAAATCCCTGGAAAGCTGCTGTTGGAGAGCAAGTATTCTCCAAAGAGGTTTGTGTGAGATTTTCAATGAGGACCATTCTGGAATCCATAATGTTGCTGATAATAATCACTCAGGAAGGAACTAACCTTATGATCCTATTCTTTTTTTTTTGTAGAGACAGAGTCTCACTTTATGGCCCTCAGTAGAGTGCTGTGGTGTCACACTGCTCACAGCAACCTCCAACTCCTGGGCTTAGGCGATTCTTCTGCCTCAGCCTCCTGAGTAGCTGGGACTACAGGCACCCACCATAATGCCCAGCTATTTTTTTGTTGCAGTTTGGCTGGGGCTGGGTTTGAACCCGCCACCCTCAGCATATGGGGCTGGCGCCCTACCCACTGAGCCACAGGCACCGCCCTATGATCCTATTCTTTATGTCCCTTTTATGTTTCTTCCACATCTTTTTAACAAGAAGCAAGCTATTGCTGGCCCCCTTCTCTTCAAACAACTCACAACTGAAGTAGCTACTCTATGACCTTACTTCTATTTGGAAAGTTTTATTTGTTTTGCTTTTTTTTAAATTTTATTGGCCACTTCTCTGTCTGACATGTCAATGCTCTCCTTTGTGTCCTAAAAAGTTAAGTCACTACTCAGTAGTGCTCCTTAGCTGGAGGTCAGGGAGCCATATTTAACCCAAGTCACTCGTCCTATATAAACCATGAAACCTCAGGTTTTATACCCCACCTCTGTTCAAAAGAGTCTTTAGTGATGTTATTTTAAAATAATTATTTTTAGTTTGCATACAGTAACGTTCACTCTTCATGATGTATGTTTCTATGAATTTTAACAAATGCATACAGTTGTATAACCACTACCGTAATCAAGATATAGAACACTTTTATACTACTCAAAATACTTTCTAATTCTATTTGTTAAGCGACGTCATCAGCTTCAACTCCTAGCTCCTGGCAACCACTTACTCATCTCTGTATGCTACAAATTTACCTTTTTCCATAATGCCATGCAATATGTAATCATACACTGTAGACATACACTCAGCATATCCATTTGAGTGTGCTAAATTGTATGGCTCAAATTATAGTTATTGAAGGAGTAGGGGAGTCATCAAAGAAGTTTTTCATGTTGGTTCAAATACTCTAGTCTGGAATTCAACTAGAACACATTCCAGGCTCAGCACCTGTTGCTCAAGTGGCTAAGGCACCAGCCACATACACCAGAGCTGGCAGGTCCGAATCACAACCAAGGCCTGCCAAACAACAATAACAACTACAACCCCCCCAAAAAAAGAACAGAAAGAACACATTCCATTAGTTTAAGCTAATTATACTTGCTGCCCGCCATTCGAGATTGCATTTGAAATTCATTTATATTTTTGTGTGTACCATTAGCCTACTCCTTTTTATTGATGAGTAATATTCCATTGTATGGATGTTTCACAGATCGTTAATCCATTTACCAGCTGAGGGACATTTGGATTGTTTCCAGTTTTTGGTGATGATGAACAAAGCTGCTATAAACCTTTGTGCACAGAGTTTTCCTGAACATAGGTTTTTATTTCACTTATAGAAATACGTAAGAATAGAATCACTTGATCATATGGGAAATGTATGCTTAATTTTATGAGAAACTGCCAAACTATTTTCCAAATTGACTGCAGAATTTTGCATTTCTGGCAGCAATATTATGAGAGTTTCAGTTAGTTCACGTCCTTGTCAGCACTTGGTGCTGTCAGGTTTGTTTTGTTTTTATTTTGTTGTTGTTGTTTGGCTATTCTAACAGATCTGTGTCTCGTCCTGGTTCTAATGCAATTCCCAATGACTGATGTTGAATATCTTTCATGTGCCTATTTTCCATTTATATATCTTCTCTGGTGAAATGTCTCTCAAATCTTTTGCTTATTTTAAGAACTGAGGTGTGTTTTTTTGGTGATATTCTTATAATTTGGAGATTAATTCACTTTAAGTTGATCCTCCATTCAAATTTAAATATCCTAGAAAGGCAACACATTAATCTTCCATAGATCACTGACATCTCAGTGTAAATTAGCTTTATCCATTCACTCAAAAACCATATAAGCACTTATTATTTTCAACTCTTTGTCCAGGGGAATATGAATGCAAAAATAAGCAAATGCAGTCTGCTTTAAAAGAGACTGTGCTGGGTACTGTGATCAGATAAACAGGAGGCAGCTTACCAGAATGACCCCACACATCACTATAGGAAAAGTTAGAATATAATAAATGCTTTGTGTGATTAAATCAGCAAATTGTTAGAGAAATTCCAGGGTGGAAGGGATAATATCTGGTTGGCCTTTGACCTTCATTGATGGACAATAGTTTGAAAAATTGAGATATGAAGGTAGAAAAAAACATTCCAGGTAAAGATTCAAAAAAGATAAAGATAAGAAAAGATAAGGAATCCATAGCTATAATCAGACTTAGTGGTGAAAGACTGAGTGTTTCCCCATTAACATCACCAAAAAAGGCAAGAATATCTCCTCTTGCCACTTTTATTCAGCATTACATGGGTGGGGTATGCTATAGAAATTAGGCAAGAAAAATAAAATGAAAGAAAAATAAAAGCCACGCATAGTAGAAAGGAAGTTGTAAAACTGCCTCTATTTAACTATGACATGGTTTTGAGGAGGAGTTCACTAACAAACTTTCAGATCTAATAAAGGAGTTAAGTGAAATTGCACAATACAAGATCAATACTGAAAATATCAGTTGTATTTTTATATGCTAGCCATGAATAATCGAATGAAGTAAATAAAACAATCCCACTTATATCATATCAAAAAGAATGAACTTTTATAAATAAATTTGCAGAAGTTCAAGGCTGTTACACTGTGAACTACAAACTACTGTTGAAAGAAATTAAAGAAAACCTAAATAAATGGAGAGACAGCCAATGTTTATGAGTTGAAAGATTTAATGTTATTATGATAGTGATACTTTCCAAATTGATATGCAGATTTGTTGGGGTTCAGAACACAATGCCCCCTAGTATGGCACCTTGGCATGTTGAGAACTTTTGAGTTAAAGGAGACACGAGGGCCTGAGGAACAAGCTCTCTCTGACCTTCCCCCACCTTCCTGTCTGCCAATCTTCTTTATCCCCCTAAGCAAGTTGCGAAACACAGAAAGGTCACTGTTTGACCAACTTGCGTGAAAGTAGGTCATAAGATCTTTGTAAGACAGATGTTGTGCCTTATACTCAGAGGCAAGGAATGCTATACAGAAAGGCAAAGACCACAAATGCTTATCATAGTTTATCATTCACAATTGCAAAGATTGGCGCCAACCTAAGTGCCCATCAACTGATGAATGGATAAAAAAAAATGTGATGTGTGTGATATACACCCATGCATGCACACACAGCACACACAAACACACACACACACCATGGAGTACTACTCAGCCATAAAAAGGAATGAAATAATGTCTTTTGCAGCAACTTGGATGAAACATAGGCCATCATCCTAAGTGAAGCATCTTAGGGATGAAAAAAACAAATACCACATGTTGTAACTCATCAAGGGGACCACCATACAGCAGTATGAAGATTTCTCAAAGAATCAATAGCAGACCTAATATTCAATCCAGCAATCTCACTGAAAAAAGGGAAAGAAGTCATTATACATTATTATCTAATTGACAACCTTATCACACATTTCTTTTTTAATTGATTTTCTTATATAATAAATATATACTATTTCAGTTCATAATCATGAAACAACTTTGTTCAAAAAATTTGAAATATGAGTTATATTCCACCAGGAAAGTGAATTAAAAAAGAGTAGAGATGGCCTGGGTGTGGTGGCTCAAGTCCATAATCCTAGCACTTTGAGAGGCCAAGATTGGAGGAAGACTTGAGGCCAGGAGTTCAAGATAAGCCTGAGCAAAAGCAAGACACTATCTCTATAAGAAACAGAAAAATTATCCAAGTGTGGTGGTGATTACTTATAGTCCCAATCACTTATATTATTGGATGAAGAGGGTCTGGCCACCTGTCACTGTCAGCAAGATGCAGAGACAGGGATCCACCAGACTTTAGGCCAGCAACTCTGGAGAACAGTGAGAGTAGTCTCTCAAAGACTGTTCTGCCTTAGTTACAACTCTATTGATTTTTATAATGAAAACACCAGGAAACAAACCCAGAAAATTTCAACTTTATCTGACAGAAAACAACATCAAAGTAGTTTTTGCTCTAACAATGCAAAATGTTTAGATAACATAAAGGTAATTTTCACTTTAACAAAATATCTAAGAAAATCATCAAAGAAAATGTCACGTTATCAAAGTAACCTTTACCAGGATCACAACACTTATTGTCTGGGTACGACTACTTCCTCAAAGTCTCCCTCAAAGTCTCCCAAGACAAACAACCTCACAGTCACGGTGAAACCTTAACTAGATAATCATGGGGGTGTGGGGGAAGAATGGGAGCTCAGCAGACTAGGTCAGCTGTATGGCTTCAGCTCAGCTTCTCAGACTCCATCTTGGAGGCCACTTGTCTGGCTTCATTTGGAAGGCTGAGGCAGAAGGATCACTTGAGCCCATGAGTTTGAGGTTGCAGTAATGACATTACTGCACACTAGCCTGGGAGTTGGGGGTAACAGAGCAAGACCCTGTCTCAAAAAAAAATAATGATAATAAAGAAGAGAAATGGGGGAAGGAAAAGGAGGAAGGATGCAAAGATGCTAATGCAGGACACTTTTAGAAGAATAGAACACTGCAATCTGGGCCTTCCCATCTATTACAAGCCATCTGATGACCACATCTGAGCAGGTTCTACCATGTCTTTCCTCATGGAGTTATTTTGCCATTGTTTATTCCGTATTTCATCTTCTCAGGAAAATGAGTTGATTTACCTCGCAGGTAGCAAGGACAGTCAAAGCAAGGAGGTGAAGAGGAATGATCCAAGGGCAAAAATGAGGAGTAATTAAGAGTGAAAGGGAGAAACTGCCCCTTGTATCCCTTTCCATTCTTTCAGCACTGGAATATAGGTCTGAGGTTTAGATGAAGCTCAGGCACAACTCAAGCTGTAGATGCCGTTCCTTTCTCCAGTCCCGAAGGCTTCCAGTCAGCCCTAGGCCTTGTGGAGGGAGCTCCAAAACCCCTACCCATGGTTTAATTAATTTTCTGCAAAAAGTGATTGGTTGACATGACAGCAATAAACAACAAATCCTGTTAATTAATACTGAGACGTCAGTGTCTATGTTGCTTCTCAATTACACATTCAGAGGCAGCCACCCTCATGCTGCCATCAATGTAGTTATGGGGCCCAGGCTGAGCTATTAAAATGGAAAGAGGACCAAGGGGTGGGTACAGGTGGCATCTGCACTTTGGCTGAGATAATCAGCTTAGAGGAATTCATACTCCCCAGAGAAGGGTTTAAGAGACCTAGATGGAAGGTTTAAATTTGGTTGGGTGAGGCACTTTCATTTTGCTGATGGCCTGGAAGGGAACTGTGAGCTTGATGGAAACAGCGCTTCCCTGGCTTCCCTGGGGTTCTAAGACACACTCTTCAAACAGGCTCCTCTCCCATTGTTCTTTCTTTCCTTTTTTCCTAGCTACAGTCATCTTCAATTTCATGTTAATTCAGAAGTCAAAGGGGAACAAAAAGCAATCTCTGCTTCTCCCACTCAAGTAAAAACCCTAAAGGGACCATGTCTCCCACCAGCCACATGTTTTAGGGCCTGGAGACAAAGTAAAAATGTTCTTCTGGAACAATAGAAGGTTAGATCAGTGGAAATAAAGCAGTGTGATTAAATCTTGATAGATCTTTGTCTTAAGAGTGAAAAGGAAAAAAAAAAGGTCTTGTTTGCCTGGTTACAAAGAGTGCCGTTGGCAATCCCTGTTTAATCAGGATCCTGATGAGCCTGTTTCCCTCCCAGGACTGAGACACCTAGGAAGAGTCTATTTGAGGCTGCTCGGGTCCATTCCCACCTGATCACTCCATCTCTGCCATTTCATGGGCCCTGCCCTGGGAAACAGCTGTTTCATTATTCCAGCAATTTTATGTTAATTGTTTGTGACTTCAATTTGAAGATTATGAAAATAAAGTCCTAGCCCCACCCAGCCTCAGAGGGCAACAGATGAAGTTGATACTTGATAAATTTCTTCCATACCTTGATGGGGAAGTATCATTCCCTTATTAATAAGTTAATAATCTTTTCTAATTTAAGGAGGAAGTAACAAAGACCCAAAAAGTGAAGCAATTTGCCCAAAGTCACTCCCCAAATGGGTAACAGGTCCCTAACAGATACAGAGGGTATTGAATACCAGGGAGAAGAGGGATGGGGTGGGCAGAAATGGGAGTGTGCTGTGCTTACAGGATGTTCAACCAGGTCTCCAGACTCCAGGGGTTGAGTTTGGTGGGGCTAAGAGAGGGGGGATTCATTAGTACTATTTATTTCTGTCACTGTGCTTCAAAAGGCCAGAAAGAAGGTGACTTCTCAGGCCTGAAAAATACAGAGAGGCCCAGGTAGAAATCAAATGACAGACAGAGGTTACAATGGCATGATTTCAGATTCAGACATACTATATTTAGAAATGTAAAAAAAAGGAAAAGAAAAGGCCCTTACCTGATACAAAGGATCAGAATTAATGCTGAAGAAGGAATCAAAATATCCAGCTCTATTCCAGGTGCCATCCATCACCAACTGGTGGAGCAATCTTGACCATTTCACCTAACCTCTCTGGCTTACAACTTTCCATTTGTTTAAGGGTACTCTGCTCTATGGGCAAGATAAGAATTAAATGGCATTTGTGTTCAGAAAGCTCCCTACAGCCTTTTAAAAAGCTTTGCTCTGGGGCGGGAGTTGGGTGTTTACCACTCAGATAATAATGGCTGAGGTTAATAGAGTTTTAATATGTCCTGGACACTAGGCTATGTTCTCAGCAAATCATCCCATTCAATCTTCACAAATGCCCTGTGAAAGAAACTGCTCTAGTTTAACGGATGAGGAAACTGAGGCTCAGAGACATCAAGATGCTTGCCTGAAAATCACACAAGAAATCGGTGAAGGAGCCAGGATTTGAAACAACTTTTGCTAACCCTGGAGCTGGAGCTCTCACATTCTAAGCCATTGTATGTGGCAAACACACTCCAGCATAATTCGGATTAGGAGTGGCTGTTGGAGCACATGCATGCAAAAGGAAAATACTTCTGGCCCCAAACAAGCCCTTTTAGCCCCATCAGCAGGGTTTTAGTCCCCTCGCAGAGTTGAGAACCTCTAGGTAAAGGAGGCAGACAGAACTGCCTATCAGCAGAGGCAGGGCCTGGGGCAGACACAGCCTGGGAATAGCTTGAATGCTCCACAAATCAGCACATTTCTCCCTGTGCTCGAGTTCATTCCAAACAGATCCATTAAAAGCACCATCTTAATGAATATTTTATACAGTTATGACATAGTGAGACCCATTTAGGAGGGGCTCTTACTAAAGGCTGAGACAATGAACTACTAAAATAGCCAACTAATCATCAAAGCCAGTAGAAATCTGGTCAGGTGACACCATAGTTTTACACAAAGAAAACAAAAAAGAAAGCCACATACTCCCTTTCCTGTTGCTTAAAATTTTTTTTTTAATTTTTAATTCTACATACCAGGTTCAATGCTGCCAGCCATCAGGAAAGGCACCTGTTAGAATAATCTAATCTGTTTTTTCTTGGCCCCTACATGGGCTCTGAAGAAAGTCAATGTACTTATTTGTTTGCTTAAATGTTTCTACCTTTGATCTTTTAATGAACATGGACACACACGTCTTAACCTATGTCCCATAGAAGGTAACAGAAAGTGGGGAAAAGAAGTCATTCCTAAAGGACAAATTCAAGGGCATCCAAGTGCAATAACAATGTCTCCACGTCAGCCCTTAGAATGGGAGAGGATATTTGCAGGTTATGCTTCTGACAAGGGTTTGATAACCAGAATCCACAGAGAACTCAAACTTATTAATAAGAAAAGAACAAGTAATTCCATTTCATTGTGGGCAAGGGACTTGAAAGAAGCTTCTCTGAGGAAGACAGATGCATGGCCTACAGATACATGAAAAAAATGCTCATCCTCTTTAATTATCAGAGAAATTCAAATCAAAACTACTTTGAGATATCATCTAACTCCAGTAAGAGTGGCTCACGTAACAAAATCCCAAAACTACAGATGTTGGTGTGGATGTGGAGTAAAGGGAACACTTCTGCACTGCTGGTGGGAGTGCAAGCTAATACATCCCTTTTAGAAAGAAATACGGAGAGTGCTCAGGATCTAAAAGTGGACCTGTCATTTGACCCTGCAATTGCTCTAGTAGGTGTATATCCAAAAGACCAAAAATCACTTTATTTCAAAGATATTTGCACCAGATTGTTCATTGCAGCCCAATTCATAATTGCTAAGTCATGGAAGAAGCCCAAGTACCCACCGACCCATGAATGGATTAATAAATTGTGGTATATGTATACCATGGAATATTATGCATCCTTAAAAAAAGATGGAGACTTTACCTCTTTTATGTTTACATGGATGGAGCTGGAACATATCCTATTTAGTACAGTATCTCAAGAATGGAAGAAAAACTATCCAGTGTACTCAGCACTATTATGAAACCAATTTATAATCACTCACACTTTCATATGAAGAATAGATCACAACTATGGCCCAAGTTGAAGGAGGGAGGAGGGGGGATGTCAGATCGAGGGAGGGTGAATGATGGGATCATACCTATGGTGCATAATGCAAGGGTACATGTCGGATCTATTACCATAGAGCAGGTGTCCTCAAACTATGGCTCGTGGGCCACATGTGGCCCGCCTAGGACATTTATCTGGCCTGCTGGGTGTTTTTTGCCACTGCTGCCTGTCCTGCTTAGCAGACGACTCGTCCCGGGGCCCACAGTCTGGCCCTCCAATGGTCTGAGGGACAGTGAACTGGCCCCCTGTTTAAAAAGTTTGAGGACCTGGGCAGTGCCTGTGGCTCAAAGGAGTAGGGCACTAGCCCCATATGCCAGAGGTGGTGGGTTCAAACCCAGCCCTGGCCAAAACTGCAAAAAAAAAGTTTGAGGACCCCTGGTATAGAGTATAAATGTCTTAACACAATAATTAAGTAAATGAGATGAGGTATGTACTAACCAGTGTGATGTAAGCATTCCTAATTCTATATGAAATCAGCACATTGTACCCCACAAATGCATTAATATATACATGGTCTATGTGTTTATGGTTTAATAAAAAAATAAAAAAAAAAGGGTGAAGACCAGTAAGATGAGCTGGATGCGAATTTTAACATGCAAATGGGTCACCTGAGATCTTGTAAGAATGCAGATATAGTAGGTCTTGAGTCAGACCTGGGATACTGAATTTTTGACAGGCTCACAGGAAGGAGTAGCAGGACCTAAGACAATTCAGGTGTCACTATACAGCATCATGACCATCTTCTGTGGCTCTGGATGAACTTCATACTGCAGTTTTTAAAATGTCTTTTTGGAACCAGTACATATACTTGTCTTAACTGGTCTATCTCTATATGACTAGTGCTTTATTTCAGAGGTGGTGGTGATGTTATGCCTTAAGACATAAACATGAAATACTAATATTTTGACAAAGTGTAAAGTATTTTTCTCACTTATTTTCTCCTCCTATCCCCTTCCTATTTCTTTATCCAGTTGCTTCATAAACTGTTTCCTGCAAGGAGATTTGAGTCACTTATTTGAGCAGGTGTTAATTATCAAGCAGCCCTTAAAGGAAAAAAGCAGGGTGTGGCCTGGGTCACGTGTACTATGATGAAGTACAAATACGGGGGCAGATAGGGTAACTTTTCTACCGGCACCTTTCCCAGATATTACATGTCTGCTTTCTCATATGGATACTCAGTTCCTCCTCAGAGCCTTCCCCAGGCATTTCTGGGAGTCCCTGGGTTCCTTCTCATTTGTGCTCAATTCAAGTTTGTCCTTCATCTGCTCCATTTCCTTAGGGGTTGACCCCTGCATTCTCTCCATTGCATTCCTCTCTACTGGACTTCCTCAAGCAAATCCCATTCTTCTCTTTTATGAAAGCAAAACAAATGCACAAAATAAAAATCACACACATCAATAATTCTATATCTGGAAGAAGTCAGTAGCCCATTAGTCTGGCACGGAATCAAATTCCAAATGCCTTTTGGGGCTAATTCTATGCTAATTTGCTATTATGGCACTGAAAAAATAGAGTATTTCATTTATTCCTAGCTTTATGCTGGGGGAAAAATTGTGTATAGAAGTGTATTGAACATAGTTGAGTTTCATTCTAGAAAAGAGTAACAGTGATTATTCAGGACCTGTGGTTCTAATTAGTTAAACTGCTTGGTACTTACCACCTTCCCCAACAAACAGAAAGGTCAAATTATAATAAGAAAAGCTCTTGCCTTTTTACTCGGAATGAAGCTTAAGAAGATAACCAAACAGAGCCCCTTCTCACTGCATGGGGCTCTTCAGTCCCTAGTGGACAACACTCATAATCTGAAATCGATTACCTGTAATTTCAACATCATTTAGTGCAGCTGTCAATCTGCCAAGCCGAGCCCACAAACTGAGCTTCCATGGAGACTGACTCATCTTCTTTCTGAACATGTCATCTGCAAAGTGGGCTGGAGATCACTTAAAAGAGAGCACAGGGGAACTTTGGTTTGTGTCCCTTTGTTCCTGGCAACTTACTTTCTCCTTAAAAAAAAGTTCAATTTACAGACACATCAGCATAAGCTCCTCCAGCAAGTGCAAATATTTACTTGGGAGAGGAAAACAAAGTAATGTGTGAACCGAAGCTTTTATTTTTCTGTTAGACTTTGATGTTACTTTTTTATTTGAAGTCCAAAGAGAATAATAAATTGAATTCCTTTGGTAAAAGTGAGGCACCATAAATGTGGGATAAAAAAATTCAAGCTCAGTTTGTAAGTTAGTCAAGGAGAGAAATGCTGCCTTTGACTAGGACATATGTGATCTACACACATTGGTTCCTCAGTGTCATGCTTAAGGATTTCTTTTGAAGAGGGTGTGGGGGAAGATGTTTTACCAGTCCTGTGTATGCATGACTGAGTGGTTGATTGACAGAGTTCATGGGTGGTTCTTTTGAAGGGAGAACAATCCCATCCTGAAGCCAGAGCACCACCCACACATGTCACACTAGATCTCAGCTGTCAACATGCTCTCTTATTTTAATGCTATATTCTTTTGTTGTTGGTTTTCATCAGCCATTGTTCTTCAAATAGCTGGACCAAACTGTAGCACACCACCATAAACACATTTTTTTTAAATAGCTGCAATTGAGGACTGAAGTTGCATGTCCATTAAGCTTACTTTGAGGACCCATCATCATTTGAAAACACATCCAGTGAAATAGCTTGTGCCCTGGAGTTACTCATACACCATGGGTCTTGGAGGTAGGTCACTTGGAGATTAGCTAACTTTGCTAACCAAAACGTCTTTTTTTCTTTAAAGTGAAATGATGGGAGAGAATGCCAGGGTAAAAAGCTACTCAGAACATCTGGTGGGATTTCACTTTGTAGCAGTAGGGGAGAAAAAAAAAAAAACAAACATAAAAAAACTTCATAGTTTTTAGGCACTGAACTGGTTTTCATCCTCGATATTCTAAGCTGCAATGCGCATAATAGCCGGCATTTAGCTCTCAAAAAGTTGCAGTGGTAGTGAGCACATGCTCTGTGTGGCGGATGTGTGCACGGCTGGAGTTCAGACTGCCTGGGCATGTCCAGCGCACTGCTGGGATGGGCAGCGGGCAGCGGCCACTTCTGAGTTTATCTGCACCAGGATGAATATTTCTGGCTGGAGGAGGGAGGCCATTTTGTGTCTGCTCTGTAGGTGGTGATGGAGGCTAAGGACAGACAGAACAGGGGAGACAGAGGACAGCTCTCTGGGCTAACGCCGAAGCTGGGGGAGCTGACTTCTGTGACTAGGCCCGGTGTGACTTGGGGGGTACGAACCACAACGTGGCTCTGGTACAGGGAGAATGGGAAGAAATGTGCCATTTTGGCAATCAGACAGTTGGCAACTTCGGAAAAAAAGGAAGGTAACGCTCGGTGAGGTCCTGGGGTAGGGAGGAGCATCTGCAGAGCGCCCCATGCAAGGGGGCCTGGGGCGGGACCCCGGGGTTGGATTGATTTCCAGTGTGCGTGGTATGTTCTGGGGGCTCGGAGGTGTAACAGGGAGACGTTTGCAGAAGCTTCGGGACTACCGCACGTAGTTGGATGGTTAGAGTCACTGAAATTTGGGTATTTATCAAAAGTTCGTACACGTAGCCTGGTGAGGCCTGAAGAAGTTCCAGTTATATCACCCAGTACCTGCCTTTTGCTAACGATTTAACAATTCTAATCCTAATTAGTGAGACTTATTCTCTAAGGTGCATAGAAATCACAAAGGACTGATAACAAATTGTCATAGGCTGTGCGTCAGACCTCCCAGTGCCTTGTGGCACATTCTCTGGCCCACCTTCCTACTTAGTTGTTGCTGTGGCAACCAGCTGTGCTCAGGTGTAATCTGACCTTACCTCACCTCAGCTGTAAAATTTATCACTTGCTTTCTGTCTTGAGGCAACTCTGCTGTCATTCCCTTGGATACCTGCAGAAGTATGTTCAGTCATACCTGAAAGGGAGAGAAAGGTGAGGTCCCATATAGAACCTTGACCAGTGGGTAAAGAGAACACACTATACATTCTCCCCTTTCCTTTCCCTTGGGTGGGGGGGCAGTCCTGATGTACTTTCTACATGGCTCTTCCGAGTGTCCCCAGTGACAGGGAGCTGCAGTTGCCCAAGAGGGAACCAGCTTGATAACACATTTTGTCTTTCTCTCCTTGTCTATTATACTATTTCCAGCACCCCTCCCCAACCATTCCCAGAAGACCTTGTCTTAGGGTCCACTTTCTAGGGGAAACCCAGGTTAAGACAGGGTGCAAGTCAGCTCTGCATGGATTGCAGACACCCTTTCTTTCCTACCAATGACATCCCTGGGAAAAATGCAGGGGTGAGGTGGGGGAAGAAGGGCTGTCTAGTTTCCTGTTAGTGGCAAAAAGTCTGTCATTGTCAAACTCAGAGAACATTTAATACTCTTTACTATGATCCAAGGCCTGTTTTTATTTAGGAATTACTGAGACAGATCCCTGCCATTAGCCAGCTCACAAACTATCTGGGGAAGGTAGAAGTGAGAGAGAGAGAGTTGGCATGGTTTGTGAGTGTAGAGAAGGGGATGTTAATTTTGACTGGTAGTTAGAAGTCTCCATAGAAGAGAGACATTTGATGTGGATCTTGAGAGATGAAAAAGCTATTGAAGATGGTGAATTGAAGAGTTGGAGAAGCTTAGGTAGTCTTCCTAAAATGGAATTGAGGTGAATTGTATTGTCTTGCTAGTTTAGGGGGCAGAGGCCCGCAGCTCTTATTCCGCTTCCTTTTGTTCCCCTAAATAGTGTTTTGATTGCTCTCTCACAACCTGCCTTCTCAAAGATATCCTGCATTGCCTTTTCATTTTGGATGTTTTATCATATCTTTTATACAGGAAAGGATTATCATTGTGGTAATGTACTTTGCCAGTTCTAGTGATGAAAGCCTTATCTCAGGATGCTTGACAGTGGGAAGAAGTTTAATGGTTCTGAGTGGTCTCTCTTATATGAAGAAGTGGGATCATTTTAGTTGAGATTAGAGTTTTCAGGTGTGAATGCCCAGAGTGTGATTTATAAGCTCACAAGATGAGACACTCACGGACAGACACCTTTACTTTGAGGGCAGAGGTCAAACTTGCAGGCTCACTTCTCTCCTGATTCCATCTGTACTGATAATCATGACACGTGGATTCTTACATCACAGAGAGCACAGGGAACAAAGGTGTATTAGTTTTTTGTCTTTTGAAATAAGGACTAGAGATGCCTTTATTTCCCCAAATGTAGAGACCCAGGCAGAACTTACAACTTGGCTCTAGGAAGCCAGACTTGGTGGGGAAGACAGGTAACAAGATCGGCAGGAACACACTGTCCTCCTATCTCTAGTTCTTTGCTGTTACCTTATTCAGCCATCTTCTGAGTGTTCTTACCTCTCTGTCTCATGGACATCCAAATGACAAAATTTTTTTTTTTTTAATAATGCTCAGAAGTATTTTTATTTTGGTATTCTCAAACATCATTTAGCAAAAACCCAATTATTGAAAGCATTGTCAAATGATGGTATTATAAAGTAAGATACTTGAGTTAAGTTTATCTTTCGGACAGCAACCATCAA
>CAUYQV010080835.1:0-12293 GCA_963574575.1 Galagoides demidoff
CATAGCAACCTCCAACTCCTGGGCTCAAGCGAGTCTCCTGCCTCCGCCTCCCAAGTAGCTGGGACCACAGGCGCCCGCCACAACACCCTGCCATTTTTTGGTTGCAGCCATCGTTTTTTGGTGGGGCCGGGCTGGGGATTTGAACCCACCACCTTAGGTGTACATGGCTGGCGCCTTAGCCGATTGAGCCACAGGCACCGGGCCTCTTGATAAGTTTTTAAGAGAAGCCTTTAAACAGAGAACAGGGACAAACGTCAGAATAGGGTCTGGAGCCAAACTGGCTGATTTTAGGTCTAGGTGTGCTCATTTATTAACTTTATAACCTTGAGTTAATTATTTCATCTTTCTTTTTGAGACAGAGTCTCACTATGTTACCCTTGTTAGAGTGCCATGGCGTCATAGCTCACAACAACCTCAAACTGTTGGGCTTAAGTGATTCTCTTGCCTCAGCCTTTCAGTAGTTGGGACTACAGGCGTCCAACACAACACCCAGCTATTTTTTGTTGCCTTCGTAATTGTTGTTTAGATGGTCTTGGCCAGGTTTGAACTCACCAGCCTCGGTGTATGTGGCTGGCACCATAACCATTATGCGGCGGGCCCCAAGCCAATTATTTCATCTTTCTATGCCTTGTTTTCCTTATCTTCAAAGTAAGATAGTAATAGTGGATACATCATAAAGGTTTTTGAAAATGTTAAATGAGTTGCTATTTTATATAATCCTTAGGATAGTGCCAAGTGCATATTAATTGCTATGTAAAATTTGTTAAAATACATTCATATAAGATTTCTTCTAACTCCTTGATGATCATCTATTGAAAAATATCTGTCGGCTCGGCGCCTGTGGCTCAATCGGCTAAGGCGCCAGCCACGTACACCCAAGGTGGCGGGTTCGAATCCCCAGCCCGGGCCCGCCAAACAACATTGATGGCTGCAACCAAAAAATGGCCGGGTGTTGTGGCGGGCGCCTGTGGTCCCAGCTACTTGGGAGGTGGAGGCAGGAGACTCGCTTGAGCCCAGGAGTTGAGGTTGCTGTGAGCTGTGATGCATGGCACTCTACCTAGGGGGATAGCTTGAGGCTCCGTCTCAAAAAAAAAAAAAAAAAGAAAAATATCTGTCCTATTTCTCCATCTGGATAACAGTCCAGAAGACAGGTATCACTTAGCCATTTTTTAATATTCACTACATTAGGTAAAGGCATGTTATAGATTGAGGCTATTCAAAAATACTGGTTACTCATTTAACTCATATTCATGATATTAAATTTTCTCTTAAGAAACTATTAAAATTCAAACCTTCTCAAGAAATACTTACAAATTTAAAAATTTGGCCCCATGGCTTGGCACCCGTAACACAGTGGTTACAGCACCTGCCACATACACCGAGGGTGGTGGGTTTGAACCTGGCCTGGGCCAGCTAAACAACTGCAACAACAATAACAAAAAAATAGCTGGGCCTTGTGGCGGGTGCCTGTAGTCCCAGCTACTTAGGAACCGGAGACAAGAGAATCACTTAAGCCCAGGAGTTTGAGGTTGCTGTGAGCTGTGACTTCATAGCACTCCACCATGGGCAACATAATGAGACTCTGTCTAAAAAGAAAAAAAAAATTGAAAAGTTAGGCGAGGCACAGTGACTGATGCCTGTAATCCTAGCTCTCTGCGAGGCCCAGGAGGGTAGGGTAGATTGCTTGGGCTTAGGAGTTCAAGACCAGCCTAAGCAAGAGCAAAACCCTGTCTCCACTAAAAATAGAAAAAATGTAGCTTGGCATGGTGGTGGGTGCCTGTAGTCCCAACTACTTGGAGGTGGAGACAAGAGGTTCACCTGAGTCCAAGAGTGTGAGGTTGCTGTGAGCTGTGATGTCACAGCACTCTACTGAGGGCAACAGAGTGAGACTCTGTCTCAAAAAAAAAAAAAAGAAAAAGTAGCCATTTGCAAAATGTCTCCCATATGTAGTGTCATAATTTTATAGATATGAATTGCTCTGTCCAATACTTTACTTAATAACTTGTACAATTCTGCAAACTACTTGTTTGCTGAGAAAGAACACATACTTGTTTTCAAAAATACATATATTTCAAAGCATTTGTACCTTTTGCTTTTTACAATGGGAAACAGTAGTACTTTTCTCTTGTTCCTCAGAATCTTCACATTTGTCTACAGTGATAGGTCGTTTTTTAGAGCTGTTTGAAATATTTTTAATTGTACACTCTGGACTTAAGGGCACCTTCACAGAAATACTAGATTTGTCAATGTTTTCTCCAGGTTGTATAGTATGAATATCCATACTTTCATTTTCTTTTCTCTTTGGTGGGGAAGTCTTTCTATTACACAGCATTTGGCACAAAAGAAAGGAAATGGCTAATTTAGGATTTTTAGCACATATAATCTTCATGTGTTCAATTGTTTTCATGACTTTCATAATATGGATCACTTTTCCTAAGTCTTTCCTTGGGGCACACATGGTATTTTTAAGCAGCATGGAAAACTGACTGTAGTTGTAGTTTAAGTCTGTCACAGTGCTTCCATAATTTATAGACACTATATATGGCACAAAGTCAATATATGTAGAAGTAGAATACTTAGACTTCTTCAGAAGCTTTTTTATTCCCGAAAGTTCTTGACGTTCTCTTGAGAGCAAGTGAAGAGCATAGGATATGTTAACAGCGCCATTGTATTTGCAGATAATGTCCATGTCTTTTTCAAGCTCAGAAATAGACGTCTCTATCATTTTCAAAAGGCAAACATTTGTTGAGTTATCTTTAAGAAATGAAAAAGCAGCCATTTTTTCTTGGCAGTGAATTAATTCAGGAAGAAGAGACAAATCAAACCAAAGCATACCTCGAAACCTCCGTTCGTCCAGCTTCTTTGACATTGAGTTTTTAAGAAAGTGAACTGTTTCTGAGATCATGACAATTTCAACATATGTTTCCACAGCTTCAGGTTTTAAAATTACAGCCTCATGGTTGTCTTTTTTTGCCATGTCCAAAACGTTTTCTTCTGTGATAAAAATATTATCTATGTTGTCTTCTTGTAGCATCTGGAAGTATTTTTTTAAAAATTCTAAATGATCTGTACATCTTAAGGTGAGTTCTTGTAATTTTTTAAGGTCTGCAAATTCTGCTTGGTCCAGTATTTCACTAATGTAACAGATATCTGGGTGTAAAAGCAAAGCATTATTAAACTTGTAATTTTGTATGGTAGTTGTTGCTTTGTTCACTAGATAATCTGACTTTCTGGAATCAATCATAGCATCCTTCTTCATTCCAATATCCGAAATTGGTTCAGTGTTTATACCTTCAGACAAAGTATCATATATCTTCTGCAACTCCGAATAAGCACATTGATTCATTTTTAGTATCATTTCTTTGCTATTTTTTCCTGAGTATTTTTTTCTAAAATATTTTCTTCTCTCTTTCCAAACAAGACTTTTTGCAGCATCAAAAAAGATATGTTCAAGACCATAAAGAGATATTTTAATATTTAATGCCTCATTGTTCTTGATAAAATTAACTTTTGAGGAGATCATTTCTATGATAATCCACAGATGGTCTTGTTTTCCTGGATATGAAAGAACTTTAGGAGAGTCCCCATATCTACTGATCAGCTTTAAAGTACTTTTTCTTAAGGTTTCTAGGTCTCCTAAACTATCTCCAAAGTTAACTCCACAGGTAAATGGAACAGAAAGAGAAAAGTCAAAACAATCCGAACAATGTTTCATTATGGCTTCACATTCATTAATCTGTCGTTTGTATTTTAAGAATGCATAGTATGAATTACTGCCCCTTTTGGTTTCTTCAAACAATTCAATTAATTGACCATGGTAAGTCTGTAACTCACAGAATGCATTATATTTTAATCTTCCTTGGAAAGCAGGATAGAAATTGGACTGCTGTTGATACCCACGTGGTCTGCCAAGCAACTCATCGTACAATGTCTCATCATACCAAAGCAAGCTTCGGAATGTCGGTTCACCACCTAAAAGTCTTTTTTTGTTTTCAACGAATTGAATAGTTTCCATCATCATTTGAAGTTCTACGAAAGTATCAACAGCAGAAGGTTTTAATTTGTGTTTACAATTATTCCACATGTTTTTTTCTACCAATGATTCTCTTGAAATCACAATTTGTTCAAATGAGCATTTTTGCTTTCTTTCAAAAGCTTCAACAAATGAAGGAAAACATTTTTGGCAAACCTTAGTTTCTTCCTGTAGAGCCTGCAAAGAGGATGCTTCATCTGCCCTCTGCAAAATTTCAGATAGCTTAGTGATAAGGGCTGTGTGATTAGCTGAGCAATGTTTTTCATTTAATTCATTTGTGTATGATGTGGACTTCTGACAAGTAGCGACTTTGGAGGTTTCAGAGGGGACATGTAAAACAGGCTTACTATGAATTCCTAGTATGTCTGGCTTGGAAATACAGGCTGTTTCTGAATGTAATGTTGAGTCAGACTGAGAGTCACTACTAATTTTAATTTTCCCCTTCTGCTCTCTTTTGTTAAGCCGGTTAAAAACTGTGTGATTCAAAGAGGCTGTATTTTTCATGGTTAGATGAGAATCAACCAAGTTATTAATTGTTTTATTATTTAAGTGGGAGGATTCTTTTACGATCTCATTCTTTCCATTTTTGTAGTCAGTCTCAACAGCTGATCCGTCAGTTGTGCTTCTTTTGCAAACTGAATCTTTTGCTTTTTGTGCTTGTTTAATTCCCCACATTTTTCTGTCCTGAATGTCTTTCTTCACAATGTATTTTGAAGAAGAGCCCTTCATGTTATCGTTTAAGATCTGAGAACTATCAATGAAAGATTGTTTCTTCGTTGCATTTTCCCCGTAACTTTCACTTTCTTCAGTTATTGGGGTTAGATTCAACTGTGACATTGCAGGGACATTTGTTTCATTGCCATCCATAAGGAAGCAGTTACCTGAGGAGCACTGCTCTGTCTTTAGAAGCTCCTTCCCACAACATATCTGCTGGTAGTGTGAAGCTGCAAAAGAATCTATAGCAAAAATTCTCTGTTTATCCAAGTAAGGCTTCCACAATTCTCCTTTCCTATTTGTCACTGGAGCCATTGAAAATAACTGAGGACTACTATATTTTTGGCTGGCTATCAAAGTCAGGTGTAATGGGTCCATAAGGAAGTTTTCTGTAATAATGCTTTGTCTGAAAGTCTCAATCGGAGCTATAGGAAAATTTACTTTCAGGTTTCTTTTACAATCAGGTAAAATAAGGCTATCTTGCTTGCAGATATCCGTATTTGATTTCAAGACTGAAATAAATATGTCAGTTCTCACCTTTGTGTGAGCTATACAAGTTGCATCATAATTTTTGTCTATGCTGTAACTTTGGTTTTCTTTCAAGCAACATAAAGACACTGAATTACTTCCACTTGTTACTCTACTGGCCTCACAATTGTGTTCTTCTGTTGTGTCCTTTCTAATATGTGCTGAATGGCTCTCAAGCTTTTCAAAATTACTCATGTTAGGTAAAAACTTTGTATTAATTTGATTTTCTCTTTCCCCTAGTTTCTCATCAGAGTGGTCTGGAGAAGAGAGATCTCTAGTCTTCCCAGGAAAAGGTTGAAGTTCTGATGATTCTGGATTTCTAGTATTCTTATTACTATAAGCCGTCTGACTTGCACTTCGGGAAACGAAGGATAGTGACAACTGTGATTCATGATATTCCTGATCACAAAATTCTTTCGTGTGAATAGTGCGACTTTTGGAGATCCTGCTGGACACACTGTTCTTGGAAAGACACTTTGTGATTTTCTTTCCATTTGTTTTACTAGACTTGTGCTTTGACACATGGGTTAATGATTCATCACCATCAAATCCTAAAGCTCTTTTCTCTCCCTGTTTGTCATATCTTTTTGACAAAAAATGCTTAGTAGAATAGTATCTTCTTTCAGACACAGAACTATAACCCTGAAGGTCACAACTTTCCCAGAAATTATTGCATATTATTGCATATGATTTTGGTAATAGACCCTTTCTTTTCTTTCCCAATACAATCTGCAAAGATGTATTAACTCTTCTATGAGCTTTTTTTAAGTAAACAACAGCTCTGTCTAGTTTTCTGGAAAGATGTCTGCTTTTACAGAAAGATGCTTTACTTTTTAGAATATCTAGGATACCCTTAATGTGCTTTCCAGACTGTGAAAATGTTTTAATTTGTCCTTGGGATAATGAAGAAAAACACTCAGATGGATCTGGGCTGGTTAGTCTCCTTTTCTTTCCAAGGATTTCATGCTGTCTTAAATCCTCATGTGGTATGCTCTGGTCCCTAGAAGACACATACAACTTTCTTTTGTTAATTCTTAATTCCATCTCCTTTTCACTTCCAGTATTGTTACAGTCAGTTTTTGATTTTGTAAAGGAACAACTTCCATCATTTATTGCTGTGACAGAAGAAGATACGGTATACAAAGATTCACTGTTTTGTCTATCAGACATATGACCTGCATGTAAGTTATGACTCAGGTCAATGGAAAGGGAGATCTCAGGGTTAGTCACTGGTCCTGACTCCTGCCTTATTTCACCAACTTCATTTTCACCTGAATCATTACCAGAAGGCTGGGAATAAATACCAAATCCTGGCATTCCCCCTTCTTTATTTATTTCTGCTTCCGTGGCTTCTGTTGTACATTTCTGAAAATTATCGTTTGATGCAAGGGAGTCAGCAGTGGGGCTGAATCCTGGCCTAGATATATCAGTAATTGTAATTTGGAGATCTGGAAGTAAAACTGGGCTGAGAAGCTCTGCTTTATTTTGTGTGGAAGAAAAAAGAATACTTTTCTTATAATAATGCTGATCATTATTCTCCTTTCTCATGGTGCTTTCCCAAACATCTGTCTTCCCATCGTGGCTTCCTAATAGACCTTCCCAATCAATACGGGACTTCAGAGTTCCATATGCAGTGTCATAGTCATCACAGCTTTCTGTATCCTGCTGAAATAGACAAGCATCATCAGTTTGCTCTGATCCTACTTTCGTCTCATTTTCCAATTCAAAATTTTGACGAATTGAGTTCTCATTGTTTGATTGATGAAGTGAGTCCTGTAATTGATCGTTATTTGTATTAAGTTCATAATCAGAAGCCTTATGTTTTACTAATAAACCCAAATCTGGACTCTCAGAACAAGTTTCTTTAAATTGGTGTCTGTGGGAATCTTCATGCTGTGTGCTTACTACAGGCATTGTAGTACTAGATATCTGCACTGAAGCACTGGAAGCTGCACGCTCTGAAGAATCTGGTATTTCTGGAAATAACGTGTCAGCCAAATGCTCTTCATTTCTTCCGGCAGTTTGGTTATCTTTTTGTTTTATGCCACTAATGGCATCTTCACTCTCTAATAATGTAGTTTCTGTTGATACATATTTTTCTTCTGAAATCAAGTTAAATGGAGTAGAAAATTCTTCAGAACTCAGAATTTCTATATTGCTGTAATTTTTATTCTCCTTTCTTTCATCTATATTGGTGAAATTTTTGTTTGTGTGAAAACCCTGTTTCTCATCTCTATGTATCCTCTTTATATTGTTTTCTGGGAACGAAGTACTGTCTGTCTGTTCAGCCTCATTTTGGTTTTCCTCATCATTATCTCCTTGTTCTCTGAAATTAACATTCAGGCATATATCATTGTTCAACTGTGCATTAAAGAACACAGTGTGATGTTGACTTTCATGTTCAGTATGAATTTCTCTGCAGTTTCCTTGAATACTCTCTAATGACACAGGTTCATTTTTTCTATGTATACATACATGTTCTCTAGTTATGTTACAATTTGAACTTTCATGGGCTGTTTCTATGTCATGGGATGAAATAACTGTATCGGTAGGCATTTCTTTGGCCTGGAGAATATCTTTTGCTTCTTGGAAAGCATCAGTCATAATGTTAACATAATTTTCATTTGTTTTTTCCAATTTCAGTTCCATTAGCTTTTTAGTAATGGCAAAATTTGTACAAATATTATCTTCATACTCCAAAGAATATTGAGCATGCTTTTGTGAAAAGCTCTCAACACCTGAAGTAATGCCTTGTAATTCCAATGCTAGATGTTCATCCTCATTCTTTGGGGCAGGTGTGGAAGATTTCAGTATTTCTAACTCTTGAATATCCATTATTTCATCACAGTTTTTATCAAAAGAGTCAAGATGCTCACCATCTTCATATTCTTGGTATGATGAAACATGATTATCCATTGGACAAATTTCTGTTTCATCATTGAAGTAATTAGGATCTTTCCACAAAGTCTTCTTTTCTTCATGTTTGAAATTGTCTTCTGGGTCAGTGAAGATTCTCATTTTTCCAATATTTTGAACGTATTCATTCATGCTTGCTTTCTTTTCAAATGGAAAAACCCCAGAAGACATATGGAGATTAATTGGATCTATAGTTTTTAAATCTGAAGACTGTAATTCCTGAGAGGTCTGACTGTTGTACTCTTTTGTAGAAGCATTCATTGACTCATTAGAGTTATGTGCCTCGCTGCTTTGTTCAAGTGGGATATTACTTCTCTGTTGGAATCCCTGGACTTCTTCCTCATCATGTTTTTGGTTCTCAATTTCTGAAACTACATTTGACAAAGAAATTGGGAAAAAATTCTCTTGGTCCTTATATTGTTCTGTCACAGTAATTTTATATGGAGTTGTACAGTCATAGTCCTTAGAGCCCATGTTGTGAGCCTGAGATTGTGAATCATCCAAAGAAATTTTAAAGCAAGTGGCATCTAAGCAATTAGTAAGAAGAGCACAATCTCCAGTTTTGATTTCTGATGAGGCAGAATCAGCTGGCATAGAAGGTAGGTTTACTTCTGAATTAACATAATCTAAACTCTTCTCAGAGGGCAAAATCTCTTTTAAACCTGTAGTATCATTCTGTTTTCCCATGTTTTCTTCTCTTTTCATCAGCCTTGGGTCTTTGATAAGTTTTGAAGTGATAACCGTGCTTGAGCCAGTATTGTTGTGAAGAGGAAAGGCAGCAGAAAGACCACTTAAAATATTTTTAAGATATGTCAAATTTATCAAATAGTCACCATTAACATTTTCTTTGGTATCACTGGGCATAAGTGAAAGAGCTAAATCATGTGAATGCACTTGAGAACTGTCTCTAATTTCTGATAAGTTGTGCTCTCTCTGTCCATTGTATGTTTCTAGTATAGAAATGGTTCCATTTTGTACATTTCCACAGGAGTTAGAAATATCTGAGTTGGAAACATTTATTTCTGACTTTAGCGTGCTGCATGAACAATTTTCCTGAACCAATGGGTCTACAGGTTTCCTGAAATGTTCAAAGATGACAGTAGCATCTTTCCCTTTTCCAATTCTTTTGGCCACTGTACAGTTATTCAGAGAACATATTCTTTCTGTGGAAATAAGAAAGAAAAATTCAAAGAAAAAGTGTTTCTACGACAACTATTAATAGAAGTGAACTATGTTAAGGGTGATTTTAACTGAAAGTCAATCTAATAACGATTAAAATGTATTCTCAGCAGAAACACAGAAGGAGAAGTAAATGAGTAACAATTCAATAAAGTATAAATGATGTAGCATGAAACTCTGTCCTACTAGGAACCTTCATAAAAGAGTACATGCTAGAAAATATTTAAATTCTTACAAAAAATAGAAAAATTAAATAGAAATAAAACATTTTCCCCAGTCTTTTTATCTTTGTTTTCAATATGCAGATGTTTGAAATATAGCACATACATGTTAGTAAGCAAAACTGTTTGCCTCTCTCTATGGTTACCCTGCTTCTTTCTCCTCTACCACAGCAGAACAAAAAAGGAAAGAAAGGCGAATGAGCTAGAGAAGTAGGGGAGAAACAAAAGCCAAAAAGTTCTTTTCAGGAGCTAAAGCAAATCACTATCATTTTCCCAGAGTAGGATAAATATTCTTGCAAATAATATATGTAAAATAATCCTGGAAAATGTAAACAAATTTCCTTTTCTAATGTGTAAAAACGTATTCCTAAAACTTCATAAGGAATTTCAAATAATGAAGACACTTATAAAAATGCATTTACAGGCTCGGTGCCTGTAGCTCAGCAGCTAGGGCACTGGCCACATACACCAGAGCTGGCGGGTTCAAACCCAGCCCCAGCCTGCCAAACAACAATGACAACTACAACCAAAAAATAGCTGGGCAGGGCAGCACCTGTGGCTCAAACAGGTAGGGTGCCGGCCCCATATGCCGGAGGTGGTGGGTTCAAACCCAGCCCTGGCCAAAAAAATAAATTAATTAAAAAGTGGCAATTATCATAAAAAAAAATTGCTGGGTGACTATGGCAGGAACCTATAGTCCCAGCTACTTTGGAGGTTGAGGCAAGAGAATTGCTTAAGCCTAAGAGTTGGAGGTTGCTATGAGCTATGATGCAACAGCACTCTACTGAGGGCAACATAGTGAGACTCTGTCTCAAAAAAAATGCATTAACAAATAAAAAATTGTTATAAAATGTTCACAAAATACTCACAACTAAGTAATACTATAAAATATCTTTACTAAAACATAAATTATGGCCGAGTGTTATGGCGGGTGCCTGTAGTCCCAACTACTCAGGAAGCTGAGGCAGGAGACTCGCTTGAGCCCAGGAGTTGGAGGGTGCTGTGAGCTGTGATGCCATGGCACTCTGCCCAGGGGGATAGCTTGAGGCTCCGTCTCAGGGAAAAAAAAAAAAAGAAAAAAAAAAGAAAAAAAAATTTTTCCTCTTACAACTGGAACTAGACAAGGTTATCCATTATCACCTCTACTATTTTAGGTCAGTGGTTCTCAAACTTCCTAATGCCGTGATGTACTATCATTGTTACAAAGGGGTTGTGACCCACAGGTTGAGAATGGCTGTTCTAAGTAGTGCTGGAAGTTCTAGCCAATGCCGTCAGGGAAAAGGATAGTAGGGCATCCAAATCGGGGCAGAGGAGGTAAAACTCTTGGTCTTTGCTGATGGTATGATCTTATACTTAGAAAACCTCAGAGACTCAACCAAAAGACTCCTAGAAGTGGTAAGAAATACAATAACATCTCATGGTATAAAACCAGTGTTCACAAATCAGTCGCCTCTGTATAAACCAATAACAGCCAAGTTGAGAAGCAAATCAAGGACACAATTCCTTTCACAGCAACTTCAAAGAGAATGAAATATCTGAGAATATACCTAACCAGAAGAGGTGAAGGATCTTTACAAAGAGAATTATGAAACCCTAAAGAAAGGACATAGCAGAAGACACTAGCAAATGGAGGAATATACCATGCTTTAGGGTGGGAAGGATTAACACCGTTAAAATGTTTATACTACTCAAATCAATCTACAGAGTTAACGCAATCCCCATTAAAATACAAACATCATACTTTAAAGAGCTTGAAAAAAATAGCTCATTTTGTATGTAATCAGATAAAAAAAACCCCTATATATCCAATGCCAATTCTTAGTAATAAAAACAAAGCTGGAGGCATCACTCTACCAGACTTCAGGTTATATCAGACATCCACAGTCTGATCAAAACAATAAGGTATTGGTATAAAAATAAAGACATAGATATATGGAATAGAATAGAAAATCAAGAGATGTGTGCAGCACCTGTAGCTCAGTGAGTAGGGTGCCGGCTCCATACATGAGGGTAATGGGTTTAAACCTGGCCCTGGCCAAACTGCAACAACAAAAAAAATAGCTGGGCATTCTGGCAGGCACCTGTAGTCCCCAGCTACTCAGGAGGCTGAGGCAAGAGAATCGCCTAAGCACAAGAGCTGGAGGTTGCTGTGAGCTGTGATGTCACAGCTCTCTACTGAGGGCAATAAAGTGAAACTCTGTCTCTTAAGAAAAAAAAAAAAGAAAGAAAAAGAAAAAAAAATGAAAATCAAGAGAGGAAACCAGCCTCACATTGCCCTCTGATCTTCAATAAACCAAAGGAAAGCATACCCTGGGGAAAAGAAATCCCATTCAATAAATGGTGCTGGGATAACTGGACAACCACATGGAAAAGACTGAAACTATCTCTCCACTTAACAAAAAATAACTCATGATAAAGATTCAAATCTTAGACACAAAATGATAAAAATCTTAGAAGAAAGCATGGTAAAAACTCGTGATCATATATATTGGTTGGGGATAGACTTTATAAAGACAACTCCATTGGCAACAGAAATAAATAAGTTGGATTTAATTAAGCTGAAAAGCTTTTGTATATCTTAGGACACAATAATTAAAGCAAACAATCTTTAGAATGGGAAAATATATTTGCATGTTATTAATCTGACACAAGTTTGATAACTAGAATCTATGGAGTACTCAAATTAATCAACAAAAAAAAGT